>OMOW01014825.1:1707-13454 GCA_900312555.1 Lamprogrammus exutus | reverse complement strand
ATTATTTTGCCAGATTTGTTTCAATTTAGATCAATGTATTTCTTTTGAAGAAATATCTTGCCATGTTAAGAAACATTCAAAAATATTCCTGGATCTGTCTCTGGATCCAGATCTACACCAGAATTTAATGGATTCTTCCCAGGCCTTGCCCCCCCCCCCTCCAAGTTTCTACAACATCAGTTCCTAACCTTTTGAGTAATACTGCTAACAAACCAACCAACCAGCAGAAGTGGTTGAAAACATAATGTCCTTGGTGGACGTAATTACAGAGATGAGCCAGTGAGCTTATGAGTATCAGAGTTCTGGTGCTAACAAATTAATAATGATTGTTGCTTTTAATTAATTACAACTGTGTTTAGCAATTCATAATATACATGGTGCCTGAAGTTTAAGAAGAAAGGTCTGTTTGACATTCAATCACAATGTTCCTTGACTGATGGGATATTGTCCACAGGCTTGTAGATGACCGCTGTGTGGTACAGCCGGACACAGGTGATCTCAACAACCCACCCAAGAAATTCAGAGGTAAGGCCTCAACAGCACTTGCATTTCATTTAATTAACTGCATCCCCATATGAAAGGTTTATATAAGACATGACCAAATGTGATTTGTGTCCATTAGTAGGTTTATTGTTTTAGCAAATTGGGTTAGAAAAATGTATAAGCAAATGATCATTTACATTTTGTGTTGTTGCAAAAATGGTCATCTGTAGTTTACAGGTTAGATCTGAAGGGTTATGACTTGAGTGTTTGGCCTCTTTTACACCTACCATTTAAAATGTGATCTCGTTATCTGGCTATGTCATGTGGACAATGACAGCTGATGACAGGACACCTTGCATCAACATCCGCCCTCTCTAGATGCTTTTTGCATTGCCATTGGCTCTGAATAGGCAGGCCATTGTCTTTCCTCCTTGCTCTATGGATGATCTCCGTCCATTTACAAAATAACTTAACCAAAAACTATACTAGACAAGGCTAGATGGACAACAGATAGGGTTTACTGTTTTATGGATTTGAACAAGGTATGCACTTGCATTTGGGTATGCAAAGGAAGTCTTATCTTGTCAGTTTCTAACTCAGCTATTCAAATCCTTTGCAAAGCTATGATATAGCACCATACAAGTAGCTGCAGAGTGATGCTAGCTAAATTAGAAATTCCATAGATATCTACAGTAGCTCATTCCAATTTAACCCATGATCATACACAATAATTACAGGTACAAAAGCATTGGTTGAACTCATCAGTGTCACTACATAATCAAAATAGACAGTATTTCAAAATTCAGTTCAGTTTAGACAAGCTTCATCTGCTGCACAGATGTTTGTTGATAATCACCCTTATGACAGAACATGAACCACAATATTTCAGTACGCTCATTTTGATGATATGATTGACTATATAGTGAGACATTAAATGATATTCAATTATTGCCTGGCCACCCTAGAAATTGTGTGCAGGTTATGTTTACAGTCTCTCCTCTCTTTCAGACATCAAAAGAGACAAAGTGTGCCTAGACTAAATCCTAAGATCCCTGTTGAGTATAAATAGCCCACTTAAGCCTGTTCTCCAGGGAGCTTTAGTTGAACATTTTAAACCTTACTTCTACCTTTTTGATCTCTTCAGTGGATTATACCATGAAATCAAATATTAATTGCTGTTTTGTGTATGTGTTTATGCATGTGTGTTCACACTTACAGGTTAATTACATGATGACGGCTCTATCAGAAATAGTCCTCTCTTAATCTTTGCAAAGTCTGATACCTCTAATTGAGTTGTCAGTGCTCCCACACTTAGTGACCTTAGGTCGGGGGTGGGTAAAATGTTTTCCTGGGAGGCCACATGAGAAACCCAGAGTGTAGTCGAGGGCTGAACAAATTCTTGTCTTAACATCAAATTCTATCATTAGATTAGAATTAGATTATAGAAAAACCCTGTTCTTCACCATATATAATTTTGAAAATCACTGCAAATTGCATTTTATTAAAAAGGTTTGATTCACTGAGACATGTAACAGAACCACATGAATGTTTGAACTTCATAATGGATTGCTTTTGTGCAGAAAGGAAGGATGGATCCTATTGGTCTTAAAAACATTTGAGAAATATGTGGAGATTGTTTGGGTTTCACTGATAAAGAGAACCTTGAAAAAATTCTATTCCTAAATAGAGGCTGTTGAGATCTAGCTGGCGTTCTGGCCCGCAGGACGTGTAATGCCCAGCTATACTTTAGACAGACACAAGGTACACTGTATTTGTCTGAGTGGTTGACACAAAGCCTCTGATGATAAAAAATCACACAGCATTTTGATCATTAATTGGTGTATGGACTTGAGCAAGAAACAAGATAAATACTCTATATGTGCTGAACAGAGTTGTCAAGATTCAATTAATTAAAAGAGGTTTCTGCAGTATTTACACAGGTATATGGACAGTATTTTAACTTGTTGATTTTTTTATTCTTGAAATTTGGAGGATCCGAGTTGGATCAGGTGATGCATGGACTATAGGGTTGTAGTTATCCCGTAACAATTCTATTGTAGTGTATGTTAAAGGGTTTGCACTTTTTTAATGGGATGTACTCGTGTTTTCATTTACTTTGGCTAGTTAGACCTCCTTTCAGGGCTGTGTGGGGATGTGCAGACGTGGTTTGATGCCCCTGCTGTTAAGATTGTTTTTAAGTGTATGGAGTTAAAGGTGACCTCGGCATAATACCAGCAAAACTCTTCCCTACCAGTATCTGAAATGAAATATCCAGAATAACTGAAAACACCTGCAAGGTTGTGTGGGGCCTTTAATGCCATAGAAACATTTGTTGTTGCAGTGTCAGACTGGCTTTAAACCCTGCTCAGGAGCAGTGTTGCAAGGCCAGGTTAGATGAGAAGTACTGACCCATTCACACAAATAGAGAAATGGATTAATCATAGTTACTGCATCAGTCTGCAAAGTAAAAGTTGAAAAGTGTGTGGTGTGGCTGTTGCTATATGAGGCTTAGCCAGTTTTTTCCCAACCACACTCTCATATCTCACCTGTGTGATGAGCCTCTGTATACATGTGCATGCTTTTTTGTGTTCAGGGGAGCAGAGACTGTAAGAGGGAATAAGGTCATCAAAGAGAATGATATTTACTTTGTCTGACTTACTAATGAGCTGGTATATAAGCTGGTGTCACCCTCTCTCTGATTTTTTTTAAGTGTGGCTACCTTTGTTTCAGATCAGTTCTATAAATGTATTTGTGGAAAGTTTTGCAAAATCCCCAAGCCCATTTTCATCATCCTGATGTTCTCCCAGTGCCCCATTTTCTCCATTGATTCCTGTGCCTCCCTTTACTTTTGTCCTTTCTCCTTGTGTGCCACTTATCCATCTCTCTCTTCCACCCTGTGCCCGTTAACTGCAAATCCCTGGACATTGCGGAGTTGGCCGTGTTTCTGATGGAGCCAGAGCCTGCCAGAGTGGATATTTTTACCACTGTGAAGCCCATCAAGTCCCCTTTAACAGCTTGCAGATAGCTACATGTATGACATGTATGCATGCATGAAAGCATGGAATAGGGAGAGGAGGACTATGTTCCTTTCAAAAAAACAAAAACTGGTCAGTGGATGTCAGTCAACCCAAGCATCATTGTATCAACCAGGGAGACGTAATTTATCCTGTTGCTTGCATTATATTTTCAGAGTCACAATTGCGATGTTTTATTGATGGAATTCTGCAAGATTTTAGAGATTGACCCATGTGCTTATCAGGTGCTCTATGCTATAATGGTTTAATCAATCACATATGAATAGAATTACACACTGTCTTAAGAAATCATAAACAGTTGGTCATATTTATTTTACTGTAGATGATGTACGCAAAGGCCATTTTTGGTTGGGTTTTTATTAGTTAATGGAAAAATCAGGATTGTGACTGCACATGCACACACATAGTCACTGGTGATGACATAATAGCTTAGAAATAAATCCTATTGTATAATATTTTAAAAAAACAACAACATATAATAATTACTACATTTTCCCCCTTCGTTTTTACACGACATGCATTGGATTTATTATACAATAGACGACTGCTGTATTTTTTAACCTCAGCTAAAACTATTACATTTTCCCATTGAATGTTTTAGTTTGACCTTTTTGGTCTATTTTTCATTGTAGCATTTGGAAACAATAATGAAACAACGTGGAATAGCACAGTACAAATCAGTTTTTGAAAGTCACTCTGTTTTTAATAGGACTCTAAGGTATTATTAGTCTGCAACTTCTTATTGGACCATAGAGGTCTAATGGCAATGCTTTGAAAGAGTTGACAATTCATTTTAGTATCTAAAACTTCATTAAAAGTGTCAGCGTCATTAGAAATTCTTATTATCGCACAATTGAGATATGCTAGTCTGGCTTAATATGACAGAAAACACATTATTGTGTGCTGAAGTGAGGACATATTTGATCATATTGGTGTCATTTCTAAGGGGTAAGGTGTCCACTGTACCAGTATTCCCAAACCTTGCTGTGCTCTTTTGAGCAGGTCCTCTCCAAGCTCAAGTTAGCGAGGCGAGTAGCTTTGGAGGCAAGCACTACTCAGAAATTATGCTTTGTGCCTCTTCACCTTTGTTTTTCCTTCTCTCCATTCCACAGACTGCCTTTTCAAACTGTGTCCTATGAACAGATACTCAGCACAGAAACAGTTCTGGAAGGCTGCAAAACCTGGGGGCAACAGCACCACTGACACAGTCCTCCTCAACAAACTCCATGTAGGTTTGAGCTTTGTCATGGTTTAAATCATGGATTGATATACATTCATGTTGTTTGTGTATGAAATGTAGCTTCAGTATCATTCACCCATGACAGTTCTCTTCAGTGTCTCTGTCGCTTGCTGTGTGTTTTTAGCATGCTGCTGACCTGGAGAAGAAGCAGAATGAGTCTGAAAACCGCAAGCTGCTAGGAACTGTCATCCAGTATGGAAATGTCATTCAGGTATGATAAGGTACCTGGTTAACAGAACTGTTCCACTGTTGGTCAGCATATGACACTGTCTACTTGATAAGGGAGAGCTGTTAGAGGGCAGGTTAAAATTACAGCTGCAGCACAAAGTTCTTCTTCAACGTTGTCTCTTATGAGGTCCTATCTTGCTCTGCTCATTTGACCAGAAATGGTTTGCGTGGATATATTGCATCATTCGCTCATGAAAAACAACAAAGAATGGTCATGCGGGCCTGTTACTGTATAAAATGTACACAACCACAAACAGTGTATTATATTATGTATATTATATTTGAAGTGAACTGTCATTGCTGTACAAATTTGATCTCTACCACTTCCTGGTTTGTCATACAAATTCATTTATAAATAGACATTTAGACTAAAAGTGTGTTGTGGGTGGAAAAATAATTTCTAAAAACAGGTGCATTATCTGGCTCACAACAAAAGTCTGAACATGACAAAATTCATTATATCACACATGTTAAACTATGTAATTCATGGAGGTGTGCTCAGGTCCGCTGTGCTGTGCACTCACTGACCCATACAATACCATACGTTACTTTGTAGGATTGACATAAGGATTATGTTAAAACAGAGTTTAGATGATATTCAGCTTATTTGTGACAGGTCTGGGAACTGTTGATTGAATGGGTAAAACTGAGGTGCAAAAAAGGTCATGAGAAATATTTGCGGATAAGAGATTTCAAGTACTTAAATAGTTAAGAGAAAATACCCTCAGTTTTTGGAGATGCGTGTTTTCAGTAAAGTATTCCCTTGAGTTTTGTTGTGCCAATTGTTTTATGCATCTCAATAATTCCTTCCACCATCATTTAGTAATGGAACAACTTATTTACGTAACTTTCATCAGATCTATGTTAGACTCATGTTGTGATTTGGATGCTCCAATGCATTGTTTATAACCGCAGTATGTTGTATTGATTCTATTCTATTTCTTTTGCCAACAGTTGCTGCACTTGAAAAGCAATAAATACCTGACCGTGAATAAGCGTTTGCCTGCATTGTTGGAGAAGAATGCTATGAGAGTGACTCTGGACTCAGCAGGCAATGAGGGATCTTGGTTCTACATTCAGCCCTTCTACAAGCTGCGATCCCTGGGAGACAGTGTGGGTAGTAAGCTGTCAGGCTGGAGTTAAATTCACTGTAATAGGAGACATGATTAGGATGTATTTTTATGCATTTGACACTGGATAGTTTTCACAAGGTTTGAAAATGGAAGTAACATGGAAATACCAGAATCCTATTTTTATTGGTTAGTGTGCAATAAAGAAAGAGAGATAGATAGAGATAAGCCTTTATTTGTCCCACGATGGGGAAATTTCCAAAAGTCTGTTCCCATACCGGGAGTCGAACCCGGGCCGCCTGGGTGAAAACCAGGAATCCTAACCGCTAGACCATATGGGACTCACAAATGGCTGAATATCAGCATCAAGTGCAGACACCTCACTTGCAGACCCACTATCACAGATCAGTTGTTCATGGGTTGTTTCTGTTGGCTGGATCTGATTGGTCACAACAAAGCATTCAGCAGTTTGCTTGGGAGATGCATTTTCAGGTGTTTGTATTGTAATTTACTATATCTCCATTTCAAATAGAATTTTTAGCACCTTTTAACAAGCCAAACTAAAGGAGTAGATGAATTAAGAACATGATTGGTTAGCCACACCATTATAGTTACTGAAACCACCATGATGGATCATCTACTTCAACGTGGCTGAATAAATTCTATGAAAAATGATTCTGATGTAACATCCAGGTACCTGGAGCAATAAATAAATAAAAATAACAATTTTCAGTGTGTGCAATAAAACAGATATATAATGCATGTGCTAAAATGTTTGGTAGGACACAAAGCCTGTTGGTCATTGCCGATCATGTTGTAGTTTCTTCTACTAGTTGATGGAAGTTCATAGAATTTAGTTGGCTTCTTTGTCAATCCTTAATGCTTGTGATCACATGAATGTCTGTGACCATGAAAAATTAGCTCAATTCATTACTGTTGTAATTAAACCCAACTTTAACAACGCTAGAAAATATTACTTATGATGTTAAAGACTGTAACTTAGAAGTTAAACTTGATAATCCCCTGGGAGATATTTATCCTTTGCATCCAACCCATCCCATCTCTTTCATGGACAAGCTCTGGTCAAGAGCAGTGGCAGAGTAAACCTATAATAAACCTGTATAGAATTAAAAAAATTTAAAGAAAAATCTGATCTAATTAAAACGGATATCCCAGCATACCTATCATCTCGCCTATCTGTTCATCATATTCACTAGACATTAATTTGTGCAAAAAGGGATATACAGCAATGCAAAATGATTGCTGATGGTTTGCAAAGTTATACAGATATAGTCTCGAATTTAAATAAAGTGCCCAGTCCCGAATAGTTCTCTTCACAGCAATTAGATTTCGTTTCATTTTAGTGCGGAGATGTTCTGTTACGCTTCGTTGCATGAGTGGCAGCCGTTTGTCAGTATTTGCGAAATAAAAATATATTTTAAACAAAGATGTACTACACAGACCCATCACTTCCTGTTTGTGAATAACAGAAACAGGTCATTTGGGATTAATGTCAACAGATACTTTATCAAAAACAAGACTTATTCCATTTTATTTTAAATATATTTCTTTTTTTTAATCTAACCACTACATAATTAAATGCATTAAGTCCTGTGTGTTTGTGTTGTTTCTTCAGGTTGTAATTGGGGATAAGGTGGTCCTTAACCCTGTGAATGCAGGACAACCACTACATGCCAGCAGCCACCAGCTAGTGGACAATCCTGGATGTAATGAGGTACCTAATAATAAGCACCTTATCTCTACTAGTTCTCTTCTTTTCATCTGTACTGTAAATGCTGCACAAGGCACATATTGAAATTACAATACGAAATGTACATTTAAACTTAATGTGTTTCTCTTATACAGCATAGGTCACATCACATTGCATGTTATATTTAGCCATTATCTTTTTCCTAAAAATTATACAAGCATTTTTCTCAAAGCACATGCTTGTAAACATATTGTATACATTATTGAATGTGTTGTGTATTCTTTCTCGTCCATTCACACATTCCTTCCTTTCAGGTTAATTCTGTGAATTGCAACACAAGTTGGAAAGTTGTCCTGTTCATGAAATGGAGTGACAACAAGGAAACCATATTGAAAGGGGTTGGTAACTCTTGTCTCGCTTACTAGATAAAAAACAGACATAAAAGCAAAGGCGATGGAAAAATCTGCGATAAAATATGCCTTAATACCAATGATAAACTGTGTGTATGTGTGTGTGTGTGCGTGTGTGTGTGCGCGTAATGTAATGGCAGGGTGACGTGGTCCGGTTGTTCCATGCAGAACAGGAGAAGTTTCTCACTTGTGATGACCACAGGAAGAAGCAATACGTGTTTCTGAGGACAACAGGCCGACAGTCTGCCACCTCTGCCACCAGCAGCAAAGCACTGTGGGAAGTAGAGGTGAGTCCAACATATTCTTCAGATACCTTATTCATGTTTTGCTGTTTGCCACTTGATGTCTACCCACTGTGTCATTGTTTTACTAACAATGGAATAAAACTTATCACATACATACATACAAAGTATTTATCATATTGTGATAATACTGATGACGAAGGGTTATACAGAGTTATCTTGATTTGACATAAGTTTTCCTGTCCCTGTCTTTTGCCATTCCCAGGTGGTCCACCATGACCCGTGTAGGGGAGGTGCAGGCTACTGGAATAGTCTGTTCAGGTTTAAACATTTGGCCACAGGGTGTTACTTGGCTGCAGAGGTGGGTGAGGTATGTGTGGCCATCTTTGCATTCATTTCTCAAACTACTATGCGCAGCAAAATATATCCATTGTGTTTAAATTGGATGCAATGTGCAGCGTCATCAGTGTGTAATTAATATACAGTATAGCTGTCGAGGATATTTTACTAGTGGTTACTATTTTCTAGGTAAATCCAGACTTTGAGGAAGAGAGTGCTGAGCAGCGGTCTTCAGTAAGTCATCCTGATTTCCTTTCCTTTTTGTGCTTAGCAATGACACCCCAGCTGCCCCACTGCTATTGACCTATTGACTGATATGTTTTATTTTGTACTGGATCTTTGCTTTCTGCTTTAGGTGGTGGATTTTACACCCTTTAATTTCCAGGTAATGTCATATAATCTTTACTTTGCTGCAGCAATACAAACTTCCAGAGCTTACCCATTTAATTACTTATAGTATCTGCACATGTGTATTCTGTCCAGTTTCTCCTTTTCATCTTAGAATAAGCACCCCATTCCTCAAGAGCCATCTTCATGTAGGCTGTGTGTGCCTTCATCGTGTTAAAAGCACTGACAGAAAACAGAGCAGCAATTGTAATAACAGTAGATTACCACAGGGTGTCACCATGCCATCATCCCATCTGATGCATGTCTATTTAAATAGCACCAATAAGTGGCAGTGTTGTACCAACGAGTCCTGAGGTTGTAGACCTATACAAGACAGTTGTGTGTTTCAATACTTCTGACCTATGTGCAAACAAGGCCCAGCAGTCTCTAGAGACAATTACAACAGTTCACTGATTTTACAATTTCAGTAATTGCACTAATCCATCACCCCACAGTGGAGATTGATAGGTTAAATTGTTACCCTGCAGACTTCTGGGCCTTAGCACTGTAGAGCATTACATTCATGAATATAGTTTATTGCCGTTTGTAACCAATGGTCAGCTTCCATTCACTAATTGTTTTTGTTTCTGTAGTTGGATGCAGATAATGAAGCTTTGCGAGCTCGTCTGCGGGCCCCACAGGAGAAAATCATGTATACCCTGGTGCCTGTTCCAGATGGCATGGAAATCTCTTCCATTTTTGAGCTGGACCCCACCACTCTGAGAGGGGGGGACTCCATGGTGCCCAGGTATACAAACACAAGTGTTTGGATATGCACTGCTAAGGAGTAAAGGTCAAATAGTACATATTCTCAAGGAGAAGAATGTTTCGGTTCTTTAAACTGGAAAAAAAACAAAAAACATCAAGGATGTTGGGAATGTGTGCAGGAATTATTTTGAATACCAAATATGATTTATCTCAACACGTAAGAGAGAGCCAGTGAAGTCAAGAGTTTACTAACTTGTTATAATTTTTAAAAAAAAAGTGAGACATGTCACACAACAGAAGTAAATATTAATCTCAACACCATTTCATGCGTATAGTTAAGTGGCTACTTGGCACATCAGTATGGAGTTTGTGTTTCAGAGGTTTGGTTGAACTGTCTGTTCTAATATGTCTTTGTCACCAACGTTTTTTGGTCTCATATTGACTGGGCATTATAAGGAGAGATGGAAAAAATTCTGGCAAAAACAAGGTTTTCCTTTTGGTTTTATCTAGACTAAACATAATGTATGGGTGATTCAGTTCTGTCTTATTCCCCTAAAATGGAAAGTCCCAGCAAGACTAACTTGTCATGTGTTTTCACGTATTATTAAAAAATCACTGATGCCACTGAGGCCTTTTTTTTTAACTAGGATTATACAGTTTCTGCTGTGTTTCTTTGTCAACATGTGTGTGCTAGTTTGAGTATGTGTGTGTGGGGGGCTTTTTATGTACAGGTCAACTTTAAATGGTATAATGGAGTCCCAGGAAAGTCCCAGAATGGCTTGAAACAGAAAACAATGATAATCAGCATGAAAGTGGGCATGGATAGCAGGCAAAGAGGGGAAAAACAGTAGAGTTCCCTGTCATGTTTCTGAGCAAGGACTAGGCTAAGCTAAAACCACAGGCCAGATGCTGTATAAACATTGCATATAGCCTTTGACACTAAAGCACTTATTAATATACGATACATGTATTTCTTGTCAGTAAATGTCCTCTTTACTTCCATGTTACTTGAAAATAGCAAAGACATATAGATTGGGTGTAGCAGTTAGCAGTAGTTATATGGCATAAAACTCTGCTGCAAAATGCTGTAGTTCCCTGTGAATAAAATAGGGCTGTGTTGTAATGACATTGCTGGCATGCACAGTTTACCTACTTTGTTTATGTTTTGGGGTTGTGTGCTTCTGTAACAAGACTCTGTTTGTCTTTTTATTTTTATCAGTTTTGTGATAGAAGATATTTATGGGTCTAAGATTACAGTTGCATATTTGTCCCTGTTACCACAAATCAGATAAGAACAGAGCCTCCCCACTTTGTGTCAAAGCCTTCATTGTGTCACATCATCAGGTGTGTACCTTAGCTTCTTGGCACTTACTCTTGTTTTTCTCTCCGGAGTAGATCTTTGCTTGTGTTTTATTCAAATCTCATATGTACGTTGCTTTGGATAAAAGCATCTGCCAAATGACTAAATGTAATGAAAATGTAAGTGCATGCTGTAGGCTACTAAGTCGCTCCCAGTCCTACCTGAAATAACCTTGCTCCATAGGGGCATAAACATGGGACTAATTAATGCCTGGGAGAGCAGGTACACAAAGGTAAGCCTGTTAGTGTGAGTGGGTGGTTACATAATGTCTGCCAAGAATATGGCCGCTGTCCGTTAAAGACGTGCACACTCTTGAATCTCCCTCTACGCTCACACACACACACACACACACAAACAAGGTGGGGGGGGTGTTGTTGATTCAGTCTTTACTATGTGTAAAGCTTTCGTGTTCCTTGGAAGAGCAGTGACTGGAAAGTATGATACTGTACAAATCACTACTAGCTAATCTGTAATTATAGATCGGAAGAGCACACGTCTGAACTCCAGTCACAGATCGGAATCTCGTATGCCGTC
>OMOW01014796.1:1810-11957 GCA_900312555.1 Lamprogrammus exutus | reverse complement strand
GAAATCCCACAGGCAACTGTGCCTCCCAGCCGTAAACAACAAATGAAAGGCCTGGAAAACAACAAAACTGCTTTTTATTTGTTGTTTACAAGTGCCTCGTTTTCCACAGACATGGAACTGGTTTTGATTTGATTTGCAAACCTAATTTTGAACCATTCTGCGCTTTTCCACCAAAAATAATTTAGTTTGGAACCTGAAAAGTTGTTTCCCAGCAAGAACCAGAAAATATAAGGACCTAAAGTGGGAACCGTGACTACATAATGAGCGGGCGTACATTATCCTACCCTTATAATGGTGCCACTACAAATTGGTAGAGCTGGTTCGCTAGATAGCACCTTGGTTCCACAGATACTCAACATGTTCAAACGTTGCTACGTTTCAAGTAGACAATTTTATCAGTATATCTGCACATTTGTTCATTACATTCATTTACCTTGGACAAAATGTGCATATCCAAACCATTATTGTCTCCTTTTTATATTTCATAGATATGATAATTTAATGATTAATTAATAATTTGATATTTCAATGATATATTGACCACCAAACTGGAAATGCCCAGCTTTTCATCTCAGAAATCTGGTCACAATAATGTGTAGTCTAAATATACATTTGTGTATATAACTTGTAAGATCTGTATCCTGATATTTCGCTGTTCTTAAACCCGGCCTCACCTGACCTCATCGTCAACTCCTCTAAATGATTCACACATTTACACCAGTGTGCCTGAAACGCTTAACTTAGAAAGCTTCACTCTGACATTAACAGACAAATTTTAAGATTTTGAGTAGTACTAAAGAACGCGGTTCAACTGCAGGAATTGAGTAGATCCATTAATCTAACATTAAGTCCAGTTCTAGTATGTGTTTTTGTCAAAACTGTGTAGTTTTTGAGGTAAAATGCTCACACACACGTTACTTGTAATTCACTCCTCACTAAATTAAAAAGTTGGCAGCCTGGATTACTTACTTTTCATTACATTGTACTCACATCACCAGGAGATAAAGGGGTAAATCATTTTGACGGAAACTGTGGTGTAACTCTCATTACCAGAGAGCAATTCCGTGTTATGGCAGAAAGAGTACACAAGAGGGAGTGCTGATACTACTGTTCGGAATCAATGAACCTCCCTGAGGCTTTAACATTTCAAGCCGAGAGACCTGTCAGGGCTACCGGGGTCTGCTCTGACCAGCGGCCGCTTGCGAAGGCATCTTTGGGACTTAAGGTTCACAGACACCGACTCTCATGTGTATTTACCCACCCGTGTGTGTGTGGGCATAAGGACGGGAGAACCGAGCAATGTCTGCACCGGGGTTCACGAACCTGAGCAGCTCTGTCAGCTACAGCCAGAACTCAACGCCGAACGGAGGAGCTGCGCCCCCGTATCAGAACGGTAAAACAGGCCAGCGGATGGGATTAGCCGGCGTGCTAGTATTAGCATGTTGACCCTATGTGATCTCAAACGGCTGTTGGCTACATTTTTGTTCAACTGTCACATGGTATTAGGTGGTAGTTTTTATTATTTGCTTTAAATACATCATTAATTAAGTTTAGAAGAAGACGACGTGTTAACTCCATAACGGTTATTAGGGTTTACTATTAGGTTTAGCTAAGGTTAGCTAGCTGCTAATATTAGCGTGCTTGGGATTTAGATCGGCATTGAAACCTAAAAGAGACAACTGTATTATGCTAAGCTAACCCAATGAGATTAGGTATTAGCTGTGAAACAAATTGCGTATCATCATCGTTTCACAATGTCCATTGTATCACATATATACATCTGATAAACAGTTAATTCAAGTCAAAACGACAATATCAACTTTGATGATAGCAGGTGCTGTACTGTCGGCCTATACATTCAATTGACATGCTAACAACCGCTTAGAAAGCTTGTTAATGCAGTTAAAGACTTTACTTGTTCAGGATTCTTTCTTTCTCAACATTATCTTTCCTTATTTAATGTATGGCGAGCTGCAGCAGCAGCGTAGTTGTAAATAGAGAAATAAATTAATGACAGTAGGCTTGTTGTCTCCACCCAGGTCCGGCACAGACCTACCCATCCATGTATCCACCTACAGGCTACTATGGAGCCCACTCTCAACAACGAAACTGTCCCACAATTTCAGCTCAGTGTGCACCTGTTCCTAATAAAGCACCTGTCCCAAACACCCTCAGTGGTGACTACTACCACAACAATCAGCAACAGCAGCACCACCTCCCTCAGCACCATGTAGCACCCTCCCCGTACAGTGTCCCCCAGCCCTATGCCACAACCCCTGCCACCCTCCCTTCTTCAGCACCCCCTCCAACAAACACCCAGTATAACCAACAGCAGCAGCAGCAGCTACCTTATGGCACTCCAGGAACTTACTATGGACAGATGTTCCATGCTTCCCCAGGGCAGTCCCCTCAACAGCAGCCCACTTCAGTGCCTGCATCCAGAGCTCGCCTCTACCCCAACGCTTCGTATGCGTTGGTAACAGGAAGTAGCCAGTATGACACCATGGGGTCCTCGCAGACCACATCCTCGCATGCCGCCGTGCCCACCTCAATGGGTGCACCCCTGCATCAGTACAGCATCCCTTCCTCAACCTCCACAACAGCAGAGCAGCCTGGTTGTAGTATGGGCCCCCCCAATCAGCTGGCGGCAGTCAATGGTCAAGGAAGCACAGGTGGGTAGCTCTAGTTGATGTGGGAGATTTGTTTTGGCAGGAAAATGAGCAGGTTTCTAATGCTCGATGGGGTGATACGGGATTTTTCACCCTGTGAGATGGAAATTTCTTTAACTCTTGGTAAAACACTAAGTTATATTCAGAATACTCTCTTTATGTTCAGCTTAATCTGATTTACAATGTTGTCAGTCAATACGCTTTGAACACTTATCAGACATATTGGTTTTAATTAAAAATGTAATTGGTGCAAAAATCATTGCTCAGTATTCCTGGAAATGTAATTATTAAATAAGGATGATTAGAACATGTTAATTGGCATCTGTTTGATAGCTGTTACTAATTTTAAATGCTGTTGGTATTTTTGCATTTCCTCAGCATCAGATATTGGTCAGGACTAATGCTGTGTCCGAATGGTATGGGAAATAATACATTTACAACTTTGAAATTGCAAAATTGAACGGTCGCAGAAGTCGTATTCACAAATCCTAAACTCTGGATTCTTCAAGCTACACGGGTTTACCAGTTGTGACGTATAACACAACCGTTTCAACTTTTAGGCAGGGAAAAAATAAACCTGAAAAAAATAAAGAAAGATCTGGTGTGTTTCTGTTGTCCTTATAGAACAGACAATGCACAAAACACTTCTATATATTTCTTAATCTAAAAGAACAAACGCAGTATTGATGTTATGTTATATGTTATAAGATGTTAATACTTTTGTGTTTTGGTTGGTGCTTCCCAGAAGCATTGAAATGCCACTGAAGTCTTATGTACCACTTTACCATTTGGTATTTACAATTTTGGTATTCACCTCTAATGAGACCTCAAATGCAGCATTAGATCTTTGGTAACACGCACATTCATTTTTATGTTCAGAATGTCCTGCCCCGTGACTAACGTATTGTTTCCTTTTTGCTACACCTCAAACCACAGTCCAACAGTTCGACCAAAGCCACCAGGCTTCTCTCAAGTACGACCCTTACAGTGGGGTTACTCACAGCAGTGGGGGTCCAAATGGACACCAGCAGCCCTCAGGAACCCCCTCCACTTCAGTCCATTCCTCACCGGGCCACCACCAAGGTAAGTAGGATAGGTCAAAGATGTCACGAATCTGCCATCCTTTTAGTGTCTGTCATCACTATTAAAGTGTATCTGTACTCTGTAATGTTGTTTATTTAATCTGTTGGTTCTGATGGCCACTATCTTACTCCATTACATTAAGTTGTAGAGTGTTTAAAACACAGAATGGTAGCCTTATTTTTGTTTCTATGTGTGTTTAAAGTAGATTGACATTACCATTTTCCAATTTATTCAACCATACAAAATATACTTGAACCCAAAATTCTTTTCAGTGTAAATGTAATTGAGTGTTAAATTCATAAAATTAAGTTAGTTTAATCAGTGTCACAAGTGCCTGGGGTGTGAATACCAGTTTCAAATTTACTGTAATTCTACATTGTAATAATTTGATTATTAAATTACTATCGTCGTTATTACTGTCGTGTTTGTGACAGGAAAATGTAATACATTTTTCTTACCTGCTTTGTTTTATCTTAATTTGGTCGACTATAAGGTCATAGAAAGCGTGTCATTTTTTAGTTTTCCTTTGATCTGGTACCTGCATTGGCCTTGTCTTGGTGCAGAAAGATTTCAGTGAGTCTGGTTTTCGATGCAAGATCCTGCTCTGGATATTTCAGTGTGTGAATGGTTTTCACAGTTATACTTGGACTTAGGCTCTCTCTGAAACAAGCAGGTGAACTTGAGGCTTTAAAGTTGTACGTTACCTCCAACAATCGGCAAGGTGCAGTTAAATTTTGGCATTGACGGAATGTTTCTCACTCTGTCAGCCTCCTTGGCAGGTAAAAGACCAGAGGATTGTTACACCATGTTTCAAGTTCTAGAAAATGCACTGTATCATAATTTGTAAAGTTTAATCTGACTTTATAGTTGCATCTTTCCATAGTTCCACAATCAACAAGTGAAAACAGACTACTCATTTCCAGGACAATAGCCTTTTCATTTTCTGTTGCTATCCAAATTCAGTTTTTTACAGTTGAGTGCTCTGCTGCCATGTTTCTGAAGTAAACCCAGCTCTATTTATTCTTCAATAATAGTCAGTTTACAATATAAAGAGATCATCAATACACACTTCAAAACTAGTCATTCAGTATAAGTTGTACTTAGTCTATTTTGACCTTTTTGTTTGTTTGCATTTCACTTGGTACCAATTGCAAAATTATGAGAATTTGCAATGTGGATTTAGTGCGAGTTTATGTTAAACATTGTCTAAGCAACAAGTAATGACAATCTCACCCTCTTAGATTAGTTGACTTATGCAAATGTAACCAGAGTATCTCTTCAAATTCAAATTCAACAAAGTTCATCAGTATGACACAGCATCCAAATAAATGATGTAGATTATTGGCCGTCAGTTGGTCCCTGTGGTGCTTGCAATATTGTTAATAGTTTGAGCACTGAGGAGGGGTGTTTGCTCGAAATGCTACTGCATTAAGAAATAGTTTAATCAGAGTGCTGTCTTGCAGATTATTTTTATATTCCAGTTTTTGATTCATTATCAGATAAAGAAAGGCCTCTGTCTGTCTCTCTCTGTTTAAGTTTTAGCAGGTGCACCTATTTTTATATCTACATGTGGGATTGTTAGGTCTGACCACAAATGCAGAAGAAGGTTACATTTTATTTGTTCTAATTTTAATCTCACGTTTATATGATGCACTGACTGCAAGCTTTGTTTGATCTGTAAGGTAATTTGAGTGGTAAGATGCAAACAACTGTGATCATTAAATGAAAAACGTATTCTCTGCTGTAACACACACATACACACACAACTTGGAATGAAGGTTACTGCCTTTTCGTGCTCAAATGCTTTCACCCCTCTTAGGCTTGGACATTTTTCTTAAGCATCTTTCCCACTCCCTCCTCCAACAGGCCTGCACTATGGATATGTTGCTAATAGTGGAGCTAGCTCTACCTCCGCCAACACCTCCGCCCCAGCCACAGCACCTGCAGCAGACCCCTCGTCATCCAGCTCCGATGATGAGGATGAGGATGAGGATGAGGAAGCAGGTCTGCTTTAGCCGTTACCTCCTGACATAATTTATCTATATGCATATCCATTCCATACCCCCAAAATTTTGTATACCCATCAAAATGAATATACCCCACAATTTTTTTTAACCTTTGGTGAGTTTTCATCCACCACACATCCTGTGTCACATTTGATTGCTGCCACATTCCACTTTTTATGATGGCGTTCTGTCATTTCTCCTCCAATTACCAACAGTTTCCCACTCACCATTGGTACCCTCCCCTGTAACAGGCTAATCAGATTTTCTTTCCTCTTCTTCATGCTTCCTACTCAACCGCTTTCCAAAGTTGATGTGTTGATATGATTCGCTATTGTTTCATCACTGAAAACACGTATGAAATAATGTCTCTCAGAAAGTTGAGCGCTAACTAAGTTATTATTTCAGTGTTTTCATTAGCCTATGCAAGTATGTGTTTCTGTTCTATTTGTCATGAGGTGGAAGCTTGGTCCTGGCATGCTGTCTGGCTCTCTCTCACTCTGTAATCTTTGAGATGGAGTATGATCATTAGTCTGGAGTGCACCTTCAATTACTAGTAGCAGTCATCTGTGGTTGCTGATGGGGAAAAAAATCTATAAATTGTCTTCTACCCTTCTGTCAGCTTGCAGCTCTAAAGCTCAAGTCAAGATATTTGATGTTTGGAATTAAATGTGATTGTCTGACATTAAGCCCAGGATGCAGGCATTTGAAACATGTTTTTGCTTACTTTAAAGACACATCTTTTTCTTGGTTAAAGATACTGTATGTTAGAGGAATTACAATAGTCTGTGGGAAAAAATATTTCATCTTAAATTTCTGGCCTACATGATGTTACTCTGAACTTAATCAGCTCAGGTGTTCTGCTAATGACAATCCCCTAGGTGCTGTGTCATCACCCAGCGCGGTTAAAAAGGTTTTCTAATATAGCCACTCCCCAGCTAGCAAGTCCAGGCTCCCTGTGTATGTATGTGAAGACTCACCTGCACCCACAGGGAGCGTGGGTGAAGACTTGTCTGTGCTACTTGCACTCATTAGCACATCTCTTAATAAAAGAGATGCTTGTTTTAGATTTCAATGTTTTCCCTCATGCTCTCCTTAGATCTCCCTGGTGTTTCAATGTCTTGCATGTTGTCTGCTGCAACAAAAGCCCAATTGTTGATTTCTGGATGCCATACTTACTGTGCATCTTAAGCCACAGTCACACTCCAGGCTTTCATTTCTGAGTCATGGCTCACTTCTCATATCAATACTAATGGTAATCTTAAACAATTCATCCAGGTAATATCAAAACACAGTACACGTCTTTGTGCAACCACTTTGCTGCTTGCTCTTGTTTAATATATGTTCTTTCAAGTTTGGAAAGAGCCGTGTTTTGTTGTCTTCAGTGCAAACACTGCTCAGCCACACTGTTTTGGGTGTCATAATGATGAGTTTTCTCAGGTGAATGCAATAAGATGTACTTGTTGTCATGGTACTGACAGATTTGGACATTCACACACAATGTGTTAGGGCTGCAAACAGCAACCATTTCCATTGTTGTTAATCTATCAAATTTTTCAAATTATGAAGTGCAGTGATTCTCAAACTTTGTCCTGGAGTGCCACAGCACTGCATAATTTCCATCTATCTCTGCTCTACACACACCTCATTAGCTAAATCACTTGAGTTTTGCCAATCAAGAGCTGGGAGGCAACAAGTGTAGATCAAGTGAACACACCTGAGGCCTATTCTCAGTCCGTGGATTAATGAGCTGGCAGGATTTATTTGTTGACGATTTGGCATGATCCTGGATCTCTCGGTTCTTTGAAGCACTTGTTGGAGTTGTTGTCATATGAAGATCAAACCTGCTCGGGAGCAGGCTTATTCATTGTGAACAGGATTATATCACAGCTTGAAACATGCACAGTTCAAGTATTCTGCCCAACTTCATCCATGAGCGCTCAGTTTCTAAGAGAACAACAAATTGACATCGGTATAATAAGGGCATTTCAAATTCCAAGGTTATTGTGCAAGCACCAAGCTCCCATTGCCCACCGATACTGTAGAAAGGTACCGCTTCAGTCAGGAAGGAATGTTATTTTTTTTTTTTTAATTTCTCCTTCCTTCCTTGTTGCTCTGTGTAGCCTATTTCTAATATTGATATTAATGGTAGGGGAAGTAACACATACTGTTTTGTAGAATATTTTTGTATTTATCTTTACAAGCCATACAAACCAGTATGGTTACACTTATCAGTTCCTTACCACTAACTGGTAGGGTTACTAAAAATGAATCCTACTGGGCTTACTTAGGAATACTCACCCAACTTGTTAGACACACAACCTTGTTTATTGATAAACAAATGACAATCAATTAATTGATTGTTACAGTAGTTATTTTTCTGTCTGTTCTGTTGATTTTTTTAGAACTTTATCCAATGTATCAACATACTGTAGTTGTAATTTAATTGAAAGGATCTGATTCCACACAGTTTTCCACTGTTGAAGCCCGATATAAAAGCATGAGATCCATGTCACTGTGAAGATCGGAATTGGAACACCGAGGGCCAGATGTACTTACATGAAACAGACAGCGCAAATTGTGGCCAGATGAGAGTGTCCTTGTGCATTCGCAATTAGCATGAAATGAACATCTAATTTACTAAGGTTGCAGCTAATTACGCAATCAGCGAATGGGCCCGCCTACTAAGCGTATTTGGCGCGTGAATGAGAGTTTAAAAGGTGCAGTTGAATGGTGGATTCTGTCTAACATGGAGCCCTCAACAAGTTCGGAAAATAAACGAAAATCTATATTCAGTGCTATTGAAATCCAAATACTAATCAATGAAGCCAAAAAAAAACATTTTACAGGGATGCAATTCAACTTCAGATGCTAAAAACCAAATTTCGGTGTCATGCAACAGGAGTCACCTGAAGAACTACTGAGGAATAAAAAAATAAAATAAAATAATAAAAAAGCATATGTTTATGATCTGGTAGATGTTGCTGTTCCTGAAGATTAAAGTGTCATTGACAGAGCCCGGAAACTTTGCCATCACATTTGTGATTATGTGCATTGTATCTCAGACTACTTGCACATTCATGGAATATGTGTGTTTTCAATGTCTATAAAAGTGTTTGCTAACGGAAGGGCGGATGAGCAGTATGTGAGTACAATCTATGGCTCCAATAACAATGGGAAATGTCACAAAACTCCAGTTTAGTGCGTTGAATATCATCTTTGGATGTGGAGAAATCAATGTATATGTTTGTGCACTGTAACAGTGTATTCAGCATCAGGGACACTGTGACAAAATGCGGACCGTGACATACCAGCGGCTTTAATACACCTTTGCTCATTTGCTACTGCCTTTTGGAGGCGGAGAAATTTTTCGCAGAATAAGCCCCCGCTAATTGCGTGACATTGAAGTAATTTCCATGGAATACTCAATTAACCGCACTTATAATAACTATAATGACTCACGGAACTGACATGCAAACTGAGCTTCCAGGCCCATGTGACCCTGTTTGAGACACACACATGTTTTGTTTTTTAGAGCAGAATGCGTCAAATCTGCGCCCCAAACCAGCGCAAAAGGCTTAGTACATCTGGCCCTGATTATCGGCATCAATTCAGTGTGAGTTGAGGTTGAGCCTAAGGTTGTATTCAGACGTACAGTAGCTCGTTTGGAGCACGTATTCCTAAACCTGGAGCGTTTCCACCCCTAGACCGGTTCGTTTGGGCATCTGTGACCACCGCAATCGCACTCAGGTCCATACTTAATCAACAGGTCCGAGACCGCCCATAGAGGGTGGTCTTGGCACGCTTGCAATAGCTCCACGGAGTGGTTTGTTTGCAGTGAGAATGCAACCGACTCAATAAATCGATACAACTCACTTGCTGTACCTTATACGCTATGAAAAAGAGTTTGCTTATAATGCCTAGGCTTATAAATATTATAAATATCTAACCAAGCTAACCCGATGCATCTTCGGAAGATAAATTGTTGGGTCAACATGTTGTTGTATTCCTCCGTCAGAGCGCGTCTTTTCTTACAGAGGTGTCTGTTTTTGAGACGTTGCCTTGATGCTTACTCAAATTGAATGTCTTGTTGATATACCGAACATTGGCAAATCAACCCGAGAATAGCAAGCAATGCTCTCATGCACACACGCTGCTGATGCTCCATTTTCGATTGTGTTTGTGATTTTGTCCGGGCAAAGAAACTTTTTCCAGGTAAGGGGTTAACTCCCCGGTCAATTCTGACCAATCACAAAACAGTTTGCAAGCGCGTAGCTTTTGTTTACAAGTTTTGGGATGCTGATAAATGTTACCTTGTGAACGCAAATCCAACCAAGGATTGTTTGTAAACATTATTCCCTGAATCGGAACAAAGCAAACGAACTACAGGTC
>OMOW01014711.1:2476-13081 GCA_900312555.1 Lamprogrammus exutus | reverse complement strand
TAATAATAATAATAATAATAATAATAATAATAATAATAATAATAATAATAATAATAATATGTGCAAAGAAAACTGGGTGGGAAAACAGATGAAGTGTGTTGTGAAGGTTGTGAAGATCCTAGCAGGATTTTGCAGTTATTCAGCAGCCTGATGGCCTGGCGGTAGAAACTGTCCCTGAGTCTGTTGGTGCGGCATTTGATACCACTGATTCTACATACCGGGCCAGATGTGGATTATGAAACTCATGTCATGTGTGTGAACATAAATGTTTCTGCACATGAATTGGACAGTGGCAAGCAGAAACAAAGATCTAACTAGATTGCATACCTCCGCCAAGGCCCAACAGTCCTCCAACTATAGCGCCATCTCTCAATGATGGAATTTAACAGGTTGTTGTCTCGACCATGATCAGGGGTGGCCAACTATTTTTCCTGGGGGGGCCACATACGAAAGTCAGATTATTGTCGAGGGTTGGATATATTCTCACGTCTTAACAATTCTAATTCTATAATTACATTACAATTAGATTGTAGAAAACTTATATTACACTTCTTCAACATTTATAATAGTGAAAATCACTGCAAACGTTGTCATCTAAAAAAGGTTTGATTTATTAAACCATTGAACCATCTGCTTCACAAACATTCATTCTCCTGTGAACCATTTTTGTTCAACGATTAATTTTAAAGAAATTAGTAACAACATGGGCCAAGTTTGACTTTATTTTCAGCTTACTTTCAATATTTTCTGTTGTGCAGATAAAAATGCATGTTAATCTTTGTCCACTTCAACAAACACATTTTTATGACTGCAATTACTTGCATTAATTGCATTGCAAATTCAAAGAAGAAAAATTCAAATATGAAAAACATTTGACAAGAAAAAGTGAGAATTTGAGTCTCCTCCCTGCATCACAAATTGTTTGTTGCTGGCTTACCTAACGCAGCATTCCCTCCCTCAGAGTGACTAGGAGAAAGCTTTATCGAACCATCATCACAAAAGCTTTATCGAACCATCATCACATTTTCACTAATAAAATAACATATAAATTATCAGCAGTAAATGCATTTTATAACGGGACCATTAGCTCTATTTAAATCACAATGTTTTACTCTGCATACTGCAAACATATAATCCACTGCACTATCTTACCATTGAGATGGTTCCACACATTTCATTTGGTGTGCACCACTCTCTGTGGTCTGTTTCTGCAGAGTTGACAATTGTGAAATTCTGTTCGTAGTACACGTACAAACTGCTTGATAGATTCAACGATGGAAGATTGTCTCATACTGGTTTAGAAAACATTTGAGAAATGTTTGTGGTTTACGTGGGTTTTGCCACGAAACAGGAAACCTTGAAAATGTTAGAATCACAAATTGACTTTGGCCTCGGCATGTGCCGCGGTGACACCCACACCAGTGTCAATTTTAATGCGAAAGGAAGAGAGCACAAACCACACTGGGGGCCTAATTTTTGTGCACGCACAAAACGGTGCTTGAAACTTATATATACCACTTTCTACAAATGTTACAAATGTTGAGATTTTTTAAAACCAAACTTTACATGAAAATGTGTGCACCGGTACAGAAACTCTGACCCATCCAGACTCACATTATGGAAAGAGGAGGATCTATCGGCAATGATGGAGAGGCAGTGAATGAAGCCAGATTTCCTTCTCGCATGGTCATTCCACCGTGTCAAATTCTTAGAGACATTATGACAGAACAAACATCCACACTGACGGTGTTAATGCACATGTTTACGTCAGAATGTCTGTAGGTTAACAGAGCACTTGCTCCTAAATAACACCTCTCCATAGTCTACCCATTTATGGTTAAAATAAGTCATTCTTATGCCCCAAATAATTTTGATTCACGTGCTAATTTATCATTTTGATTCCAGCATATTGGTGTATATACGCCAATACAGATGGTGTGTAAAGACGATAATGGATACATTATTTTACTGAGTGCCATCCTTATTTTTGAGTTTATTCATCTGTAACACTACATTGCTTGACTGGTGTCTCTTTGAGTTTGCAGGAACTGCTTCAGTCAGTACACGGGCACTACCAGGTTCCCCAGAAATGCGTGATGGAGATATGTGCAATTCGGATGTAATAAAACTATCTTTAAAAACAAAATGTTGAGTGTGTGCCATGAGTCCTATTCTCAGACGTGCCATATAATGGACTTTACCTTATTCGTCCATCTGCAGCTGTCTGTGTCTCCCTCCTCAGCAGATACAATGCCACTCAAACTGGTTTCCCCCAGAGCAGCTGCTAAAGAAAAATCAAAGGGTGAAAGCTTCAGTGCAGCATTCACAGCAGCAGCAACATTCTCCCACTAAACTTTCTTTTTTTTTTTTCTCCCAAGGCTAAGTCCACCAAACAAAACAAATTTTCTCTTCTCCACCTCACCCATAAGTACGTCAATTTCTGTCTCTTTAGTTTTGGTCTTGCGCTCAAATGTTACCACTCTGGTGAACACCAATGGTGCAGTATTGGCTCATTTCAATATGCATTAATTCATTGCCATTTGCCATTAATGGTCAATTGTAGGAGAGTGGTGGGCAGGGAATTTTTTTTCACGCGCAAACCTTTCATGTTTGTTGAGATTTTAAAAGAGAAAATTGTATACAAGTGTGCACGGTTTTATAAATCTGATTTTGTTTCTTGGCTTACAGCATTTCTGTTTTCAGCATATGTAATGTTTTAGTCAACACTAAGTTTTGGAAATGAGGCCCAGGATCAACACCAAAATGTAATGGGTTCTTCAGTGGATTAAGCCCAACCAAGTTTCATGAAAATCAAATCATGGGTTTGAAAGTTAAGTAGGTTTGAATATCAAAAGAGCCATGAATGTGGTGTACCTGTCACTCTCTGTGAGTGTCATCCAAAATTAACAACAAGTGTCTGTGAAATGCAGTACCAAAAAGAATGTGAGGCAGTACTCTAAACTTTTGTAAGGTTTTGTCAGGGACTAACTGCAAGCATATGTGGTTTTTCGTTATTGCTAATGGCTGAAAATGTCCAGTGGTACTGTTATTATATAAACTAGCAAGCTCTGACCTTCTCCAAGGTCCAACAGATGTAAAGCAATGCCATAAATGTGACTATCTGCTCAAATATATTTAATCTGCAGATGTAATTACAAGTAAACTGGCACCTGAACATGAGATCAGACATGATCTAAAAAGACCTGCTTCAGAAAAATAACCTAAGCACACAAACAAAGAACTCTCCAAAACACTTCAATTGGAGATGGAAGTCAGCATCACAAACAAGGAGATGCCACACCTTTTATACCAAATGGACTGAAACTCACATTAAAATAACAAAGGAAGCTCTACCCTTGGATTTGCTGAATTATCTGTGTGATTTGACTTAACAGCATGTCTAAAAAATTTAAATAATAAACAATACAAAAAAACAACAACACAAAATTTCTTTAAGAGAAGTTGAAACTGACAAAAGTAATTGGCATCCACCATTCTTTATTCCATATTTAATAGAACTGGCACTTGGCTTTTGATTTTCAATGTAGTATATTATTCTAAAGAATAAAACACATGAAAATGACCAGGACAAAATTATTAGGAACCTTAACATAATACTTTGTTGTGTGCCCTTTTGAGGCAATCACTGCAATCAAGCGCTCTCGGTGGTTTGTTCCACTCTCAGGGTCATTATCCTGTTAGAGGAGCCATGACCTTCGACTGAGACTGAGTTTTCTGACACTGGGCAGTATGTTTTCGCTCCAGAATGCCTTGATAATCTTCTGATTTCATTGTGCCCTGCTCAGATTCAAGATGCCCTGTGCCAAACGCAGCAAAGCAAAGCCATAACATAACTGAACCTCCTCCATGTTTCACAGTAGCGATGGTGTTCTTTTCTTTGAAACCTTAATCTTTTCTTCTGTGAACATAGAGCTGATGTGACTTACCAAAAAGCTATAATGTGTCATCTGTCCAAAGGACATGTTTCTCTTTCAAAAGTGGGGTCTTCCTGGGTCTTCTTCCATGGAGCCCACTTTCATTCAACCAGACCAGACACTGTTGTACCTTGATCTTGGAGGTCAGCTTGTATCTTTTTTGAAGATTTCCTTGGTTCCTTTTCCACCATTCAAACTATTCTTCTGTTCAATCTGGGGGAAAATTTTCCTCTTGCGGCCACATCCAGGGAGGTTGGCCACTGTCCCATGGACCTTAAACTTACTTATGATATTAGCAACCGTGGTCATAGAAACATCAAGCTGCTTGGATCTTGTAGCCTTCACCTTGACCATGCTTATCAATTATTTTCTTCTCTCTCTTGCTCTCCTCTTTTCTCTCTCTTCAGTGTGATGCACACAATTATACAAAACAGCACAGGGAGGACTTTTCTCCATTTAAATAGGCTGAATGACTGATTATAAGATTGAAGTCACCAGGGATACTAATAGAGGAAAATAGTCTGCTAGAAATATCACTACAATCCAATTATTTATTATCACTTCTAAGGGGTATCATCAATTTTGTCCAGGTCATTTTCTATATTTTATTATTCAAAATAATAAATAAATGTTACATTAAAAATCAAAAGCAAAGTGTCAATTCTATTAAATATGGAATAAAGAATGGTGGAAGTCAATTACTTTTGTCAGTTTCAATTTATTTCAGAGAAAACTGTGGTTTAAAAAAAAACACATTTTACGGGAACAGTGCCAAAACGTTTAGCCACAAATCTATGAATGGCAGTCATCAGCCATCACAAAGGGATACCTGATGATGATTATCATTTGGATAGAATTAGGATACTTCATGTACATTAGGAGCATAATTTAATTTGTACAAACTGGACATACAATTGAGATTGTGAATTGTTATCCATTTTGTAGATGTTCACATTTAACTTCCTCAAAGCAGCATGTTTAGTCTGCTTTCAGACATTTTGTGAATTACCATTTGTAATTTACCCAAAGAGACAAAGTGCACAAGGGGCACATTATCATTATTATTGTTGTTATTATTGTAATTATTGATGATGATCATGATGCCCAGTGATTTTTTTTTGAAAGGGGGGACTAGCTTTAATTTAGAAAAGCTAATTCTTTATCTTCAAAAACCATATAGGCCTACATTATGTGCAGCACAGTGCACAGACTCAACATTCACTGAAAACTGTTTCACAATGCTTGCACCATGTAAAAAACAACATCAACCACTGCATCACTGATGGGTAACAAAACAATGAAATAAGCTACAGGGGAGCTCAAAGTTTCCAGTTGAGAGCAATGTGATGCAACAGGAAGAGCTGCATGCAGACAAAAACCAGCAGCCAGACAGAAAACAAAGGAGCTTCCACAACTCAACAGGAAGTAGCCATGACGTGAAGCTCGGCTGGTCTGCAACAAACAGACACGCACACATACACAACTGGTGAGGCACTAATGTGAAAACATCGCAATCCAGCAGCAAAGGAAAAAGGAACCAGACAAGTCGTATTTATGTATATATACTGATTAATCTTGACAGATGATTAAAACATAATATCTATATAAAAACAACAAAGTCTGTTTCTGCATAAGCCCAATTTTGCTGGCATGTGCACTGATGAACATAAACTCACACGTGCAGGCACAAACACACTCACACACTGTGGCATTGGTCAGGGGGTTGACACACACACAAAATACACATCATGCAGTTCAGTGTAAACACCACATCAGCGTGTGGACACACACACACACACAGGAAACAGGGAGGATGTGAAGCACAACTGCCTTTTATCTTCACAAAAGGTCAATTACAAGTACAAAAAAAATCAGTGGAGGTATTAACATCATCAAACAGCACATGGTCTGTTTGTAGTATTACTACAGGATTGTTTTTCTTTGCATTTAACCTATACCTGATTTATAGATCATTTAAGTACTGTCTTGTATTCTTATAAAAGGTTTTCTTAATCATGCTACTTTTGTAGAAAGATTGAGTGTTTCATCCTTTAGGAAACCTCCGTCTACATGAAATTTTGATGTAAATATTTTTCATTTACAGTTAAATAGACAAGATTTAAGGAGTGAGAAAAACAGACAGGGAACACACAGAGGCCAACTCATATTCAAACTGAGCAAGTGAAAACAAAGAGTCTGCTACACTGTGCATCTCTGATAACCACTAACAGGAGAGAATGAACACATAAAAGATTCGAAACAACAACATTCCTTCTTGAGAAAACGTTCTAAAGGGATTTCCATTATTTTAAAAAAAAATCTTAACATTTAAAATATTTAAACACAGCACAACGACCCATGGTTCCTGTTTTCCTCTCCACCTCTTCCATATGCATTTCCCTCAACAAAGAGAAAAAGCAGCACGACGCCAGACGAAGCGCAACAGTGTCTATATTGTGTGTATTTTTGAGCCGTTTTCCGACCCTGACCCAGTGAGTACAGCATTACACCAAACCCGTGTTATTTTCTGAGTTTTGTGACTGCTTTTGAGGAAAACATTGTCCTGCTGTACTACTCACCACTTGGATGAGATCAGAGCAAAACGCAGCTTGGTGTAAAATTGCGTGTTGATGAGAGACCTTTCGTTCTTTTATTTGTAAAAATGATTGTCGCCGTCCAAGACTCTGGTCCAGATGCTGCCAGACGGAAACTTTTTGTTTTATCCTTTGGTTGCTGATAGTTCTCATCTCCCCAACATTGGCTTTTGTTGTACCTTTTGTGTGCGTCATGAACTGGCCTGGTTACTTTGATACACAAACGTCACCATGTGGGAGGAAGCACTGGCTGTGATTGACAGCAGGGCTGCCCAATTGGTTGCTATGGCTCCTCGTGTTGCTTTCATGTTCCATGGGAAAGACCTCTTGAAAATAAAAGCCCAGTTCGAGAACGCTGTTCAGGGTGTGAATGAAAGCTAGTTTAAATGGTCTGTGCATTTGCCCTCTTGTATTTTTCTCATGTATTGTCTTCTTTCAAGTTGTTGCTTAGAGCAATGGAAAGATAAACAGATTATTTCCCAAGTGACATGACTGCAGAGCTATACGCCACTGAAGGGGAGGGGGCACACAGATGCCCGGATGTGTAAATAAATACAAGTTAGACTTTTATGTTTTTATTATGTTAAAATAGTTGTTTTTAGTACTACATGATAATGATGGAAAGCTAAATATCACATTAAAGCGTCATATTAGTTTTCTTTACAGGTTCCCCAGTTTTCATTCATCCATTCTTATAGCATAATGATTTCATTAATACATAGACCAAGAACTAATTAAATTGCATATTAAATAAAATGTCTTGTGAAAACTGATCTGCTACAGTTAATGGAAGATGTGTAGTAAGGGTATCATGAAGGCATCACAGCAAACACCCTGTGTTTCGCCAATCCGGCCAATCATACCGAAAAATTGTGAAGCATAAGATTGGTAAGGCAAAGTTCTCTGTTTAACAAATGGCACCCAGAGCGCTTATGAAGAAAACTTCCTACATAAATGCCAAATAACTGAACTAAGGGTAAATGTATAGTGTAATGTTTGAGATGTGAACGTTGTTCAAATTAATGGTTGTACAGAAAAATGGCAATGCTCGCAAACATACTCATCGGGCAAAAGGGAACGAGCTAATAATCTAGACCCATCACCGTGTCCCGATATGAACCTCAGGGAGCTATTTGATGTCTGTATGATTACCAAGAAAATGGCACATTTCCAAAAACTCCTTCAGATGCTGCTGGTTGATTGATTGTGTGACTCTGTGTAGATAAATTAAACCCAGTGAACAGAATGGCCTCATAATGGCAAATTGCCTGGAGCTAATCTGATCTCGTTTTGGAATGGAAAAAGCCATATTTCCATCAGCCTTGGGTTAACAAACTGGTTATTTTCTAAACCCACTTTTGTGAATACCCCCTGATAACAGAGGATGAAGAGACATTGTATCTTGTCTTACAAAAGGCAAAGGTCACAGTAAAGTCTCAAAGCATGACAGAAACATTAGCAACATTAGAGGACATTAGTGGGATGGAAAAACAAATACAAACAAAATAATTTTTGCACCAAACAAGTATACCCCCGTAACACAAAGTGCATAGAAACAGATCAAACAGACATGAACTGAGGATGTCTCTTCCATTTGTTTACAGATTAAAAATAGCATCATGATCACTCCTCTCCTCCTCCTCCCCATCCTGCGTTCATGTGTCAGCGCTGCATCATGGTGACATTGCCCAGAAACAGCTCTGAAATAACATGCAATGAATTATGCAACAAAGATACTTAAATTAAGCATTAATCTACCTACCCCAGAACATTACAGTGCCTCCCTACCCTTGATGACGTAGAGGACGCGCCTCCCAGCCTACAAGCTACAATTAATGGCGGAGTTTTTACCTTGCAGATTTTTTAAAAATTGTTGACAATGCAATATGTAGCACTTCATATTGGAAGCGCCAAACATATTTCTTCACCGAGGAACAGGACCCTGTAAACGCAACATTGCAGTGAGGCGCGAGTTGAAGTCTGTTTGCATCTGAGCATTATGAAATCCATGCAGAGGTTTTCGCTGCATTTTTGTCGGCAAATACCGTGGCATAAACCACAACCAAAACGAGACCTCCTGTCAAACACAGAACTGATAACAGACATGACCCAAATTAAACTGTTAAGACCGAAGTGTCACCATTTTGTTCTTGAACGCAAGTCATGCTGCTGAAAAACGTAAAATCACATTGAAAAGTGTCCCATTAAAAACAAGTACGCCATCATATGATAAAATCAAAGAATGCATCCATCCTTCTCATCACAACAAAATGCTGTGAATCTCCAGAAATATTACACTATCGGAGCTAAAATATACATAAAGTAACTCTTCTTGTCACACGTTAATATTGAAAGAGTATCATATGAATATGATAGAATTATTACAGAAATATGAAACTGTTTTTTTTAGTTTTTTTTTATTGCAGAACATAGTTGACTGCTCCAGTCACCCCAGAACGTTAATAATTCTTTACATAAGATACAAATATCACAGATCAGCTACACAATTATTCAGCGATATTATTCTGATGGAAAAACAGGAAACACACACAAGTATGGTCATTACTATGAAGTTGTTATACCGGCAAAGATTCGGGGCAAATTACAGTGTTATCATTACGTGGATTATTTTATTTTTTTCTGGCAAGCCCACGCATGTCCTCCAGCATGTCACTTGCACTGAACTCACCCAAACACTTTGCCTTTCCCCACTTCGGCAATAAAAACCGGTGAAGAAATCAGTTTCTCCCCCGGAGCTGCAGGAGAATAAAAACACAGTCGCCGTCATATATGGCAGCGGCAGCCTGTCTGGCCACTAAAAGTCTACAAAAACATCTGTCTGCTCTCTTCACAATAATCATGCACTCTGTAAATGGAGGGATCAGCTGAATGTACGGTCCCGTTTGTGTAAAATCCCGTCAGTGAAGTAGGTTAGAGTGGGTGTATGCTGGAGCAGCCTGCGGCTTTGGAAATGTTTAATCTCTCAAACAGCCCTCCGACATCATCGGCAAACTGACTGGACTATCCCGTCTGCCGTCTGCGGCTTTTTAATCCTAATTAGCTGTGGTGATGCGCAGTGCCCTTTGAATAATATATAAATTGACTAACAGCAGATAATCCAGTCATATAAGGCTAAATGTTCCTCTTTAATTATACTATCTCGCTTAGTATAATTATACTAATTATACTAAGCATATCTCGCTTAAGATGATGCATGTGCGCTTCTAGTGCTGCCTTACAGTGCTGTTGGTAATATTTTTGTAATGGTTTGAAAGTACATGATCATCTCACAAACAAAATCCTGCTGTGTGAATGTCTTCAATGGTTAAACGTAAAGAGAAGACGTTTTGATTGGGCTGATGCAACAGAGGCGCAGCACAGAGCAAATCAGGCGACCTAACATGGGAATTATACAGATGATTTATCTCGTGTAGTTCAACTTATTTTCCATGGTTTCTTGTCCATAGTTTGGTAAATACAAAACTGACACATTTAATGTGCTGATGTTGGTGACACAGGTAGTCTGTGCATGACATGAAGACGCATGTAGGTAATTTCAGCCAGGTCATATCAAATCTGATTTATTATTTTCCACTCTGTTCTATTCTATTCTGTGTATGTAATCAGCACTGTATATTTTTGCTTTCACTTTTTCAGCTGGTAGTTGTCCTATAGCCCACACACAGTAAACTGTTTAGCAGCGATTAATTCATCTTAAAAACAGAGTTTGGATATTTGAAGAGGCACATGAAAGCATCGGTGGCCTAGCTACAAAGTCGGATCTACAAATAGCAACCAATAATCAGAGGGAATATTCTATATCAAGCCAATCCGCTGCAAGAGAGGGTGCGACAGGTCAACAGCGAATGTCAGACACTGGGAAGCGCGCTCGGTTCGCAGAGAGAGACAACCTTTGGTTATGCGCGACACCGAGGCCGACACGTGCCACTGCCAATACTCGGGTAGCTTTATAAGTTCACCAGGATACGCCGAATGTCGCACAGGCGGGTGGAGTCAGAGTTTCGTTGACGTGTTCGAGCCTGGGCGAAATAGCGTCAACGAAACTCTGAATCCAC
>OMOW01014426.1:4286-17713 GCA_900312555.1 Lamprogrammus exutus | reverse complement strand
TTTTCGGTGCACAATCAACCTTTAAGTTTTTACAATTAAAAATCTCAAAGTCAACATTATTCCATGTTTTACCATGTTTTACATTTGCAATGAGAATTAGTCATTCCCAGGAGGTGATTATAAACTACCATCGTTGTGGTTTCAATATTCTAAAACGCTTTTACTGCCCCTACACTACTACAGCTAAGGATATCCTCGATTTTGGGAAAGGTATCAAGTCTTTCAGAGTCAAAAGGCCCAAGTCCAAGTGAAGTCACAAATCTGTGGTGTCAAAGTCGAATTGCAAGTCTTTACTATGTCAAATTCAGTGTAAGTCAAGGGTTTCAAGTTCACATCTCTGTGGATGAGTATACAAAGTACTGTGTTCAATCAAGTCAAGTAGCACAAAGCCATCTATTTGTATACAAACTCCAACAAATTCTTGCGCACTTAGTTCTTACATTCCAGGCAAAGGAGTGACTCAGAAAGAGCAAAACAGAGGCAAGTTGCTGTGACATCATGGCAAGAATCAATGTGACTTTTTCCTCTTAAATGGAAGATAATAGCATCACATTGGAGGCGTGGGGAGCTTGTCTGCTCAGCCAAACCTGATTGATCTGTTACTGCAAGAGTCACTTTGGGACCCACAAGGTGTCTAGACACATTATTATCACCCTGACTAAGACAATGTACACACACACACACACACACAAACATGCATAGTGGCTTTAATGGGCCCCTGAAAGGCAAATTCATCCTCAGATCCTCTCACACAGAGGATTCATATCATTTGAATGCATTCCAAGATTTATATTTGTGTAAAGGTATTTGTTTGTTTTGTTTTGTTTTTTGGACAAGGCATATAGACAATATAGACAAATGAGTCACCCTTGGTTTTTCAGTGGTGGGGGCCATTGTTGTAGTTTTTCCATGCCTGGCCTGACATGTTGCTCTCAAAAATCCAATCAACTGCACTGTTTGAACTCTTACCTGTTGTAGTGTAGTACCTGGTATTATCTGGAGTCAATTGCAGCAAATTAAGTATATGTGTTTTCTACTTAAGTAAAGCTATCATTAATAAAGAGCAGTTGTCTGTTTTAATCTTTCATTGCCGAGTGACGCTTTTATTTTCTATGCAGAGTAAGCCACCTCCACAAACATTTCCTCATTTTACTCATACTCCAAATATGCAACACATAATGTGTATTCAGAAAATGGTGTGGTGCTATTAATTCTGTTTGTGTATACACCTCACTTGCATTTTTGCCTTAAGTCCTTAGTCCAGACAAAATAATCAGTGACTGGAAGGGTGAGGCAATCCAGTTCCTGTCACCAGTGAGCACCAGACACACTTGAAAAATTCAGTATTAACATCACATCTGGAACACCTGACCCATGTATTGAAATAGATCAGCAAGGCGTTTTTTTGTTTTTTTAAATTTTACCTTTGAGTGATGAATGAAATTAACTGGCTCTAGGATTTTTTTTATTACCAAAGTGAATGACTAAATCAATTGCAGCACCTCAACCTCCACAGAAATCCACAGAATTCTACTAAAAAGTTAAATATATATCATGTTTTACCCTGTGCCTATTTTGAAAAACCAATAAGTACTTTACCTGTAGATCAAGTGATGCAACACAAAACACATTAAAAGCAAATAAAACATTTTTGAAACAATTTACTTTTAAGGAAAAAAAAAAAAAGGACCTAAATGTTATTTAGCATTTACCTGGCCCTGCCCAATCAGATCAATTAACCCACCAACAACCCAACCAAATACATAAATAAGTAATACAAACAAGTAAACACTGTCCAATCAAACTTGTAGTGTAGGGATAGTTCTTTTAAGTTCTCTTAAGTTTCTCTTATGGCAAGTTGCATGAAAATCATGTCATCACCACTTAATTGGTTGACCTGCATTCATGTATTCGCACACTGTATGTAACCAGTATGTACCCTGTAATCCTGCCACTTATCTACAGTCAATTACAGTGTTACAGACCTGAGACATCACTTGGTGGCCTAAAACAAATGGCTGCTTCACTTGCCATTGCAAAGCCAAGAAAAAAATACTTTGTGTTTTGTTTTGTTAGTACTCACAAATTGAGGAATGTGAAGTTCAAGCTGTCACAGTTAAAAATGCATCCACAAAGTGATTCCTTGTTCTCTCTCAAATGTCATCTCCATAAACAACAAACCCACATTTGGGATACTGATAACACACACAGGCATTTACCTCCAGTAAATTTAATGCAGTCCTCAAACAAGGGCCATCACTCTGTGTTTACTAAACTCATGGACATATTCACTCCCTGAAGACAAACGGTGCTTACACACTGCCTGCAAGCTGTAACTTGGCCCTGCGGTCCTTTACAACCCACCTCTGTTCCTTGATATTGATAGATGATTGGGTTTAGGTTTCATGACATCAAATAAAGTAAAAAGAGGTCAACATAAACAATATTAAGCTCTGTAGTTAAGACTGTGAGATAACTGTCATTGTGGACATTATGCATAGCATACAAACAATGAATAATTCAAAAACTTGATCAAAACACTTCACTGTCTAAGAGTGTATGAAAATATCAACAATGACCTCCTGAATCTATTAGTGTGGACTGATGTCTTAAGATATTACTTTATGTTATTGATTCATGATTATTTATTGCTGTCCAAAAATGAAATCTTTGATTTGGAAAACACATCTGAAACATGGAAAACACTACATGAACACACTTTTGGAAGAAACCTTTGCAAGAGGTGTAATATTTGCCCTCTGGCTAAGTTATAACTTTAATAAAATGAATGGATGACGACTCTCTTTGTGAACACAGGTTTAATCACTTCCGTATCTCGGATACCGTAACAACAACATCCGCGTATCGCGGAACTCTATATCCTGTCTACAGTAGGCGTTAAGGGACAAACTTAAATGATAACGATATATAATATTATAATATTACAAGAGGGTGTCATTAATACAAAAATAGATACTGAACCTACAATTTCACCACCAAACACAACACGGCGAAAGAATCTCTCGCATCTTATGCTACAGTTAGATTGTCAAATGACACGATTTTTGTTCATATGTGGCACATGTTGGATATTGGATCAGATCAAATTGGATATTGGGCCACATTCACCTGGAAATATATATCTGATACCTGTCACCTAAACACATCAATCAGAATTTCCTTGCAATTGTAACTTGCACGTTATAACATTTAACATTCTGCATATGAACACTGTAACAGCAATCGTTGTCACAAACACCCAAGCTGCAACTGTGTTCTGAGCCTTCTAATCCACCTAATTTGTCTAATTTGCATGCACTGCTGAATGTTGTTGTTTTTTAGTTTTTTTTTACCTGTGTCTCAGAATGTGACCATCGTGTGCGTATGCAAGTTGATCCAAATCTTAACTGTGTATCATGTAAGCGGCTATCAAAAAATCAGCTATGGACAAAAAAAGTGGAATTGTGCATCAATACTGAAATTGAAGGATCATTGTGTGAAAACGAAGAAGCATGTAGTCCTTTGATTGATTTTAGAGCATACCTAAAAGTGGAGATTTCACATCTTTAGTATGCTCCGTCTCATTACTTTGGATACTCAAATACATTTCACTGTCACTAATTATTAATTTAATGGATGTTAAAGTGCAGAATTTTTTGTTTGTGATGGAGAATCTTGAATTGTGGTATTGCTCCTTTTACTTCAAAAAGGACATGTACTTCATCCACCACAGTTAAATAAATCACCATTAATATGCTCACAGACATTAGTTGCTTCAAGCCTGTTTTCCAGTAGAACTCTCCATGTAGCAGAGACATTGTAATGGCATAGCTTGCAATGCACTGTGGAACAAAACTTAAACACAAAATGTGCATAAAAGGTCATACATGTCCAGAAAAGCTTTGTTGCTGTGCTGTCTCTCACACACCATGTCTATTCATAGACACATGCCTAAGCTATTGTTTTTGTGTCTGCAAGAGCAACCTGTGAACTATAGTCAGTCAGTTATTTTTCAGTTCAGATGGCAGGGGTGAAGGATGAGACATTGACAAAAAACAATATTGAAGATAATTTATAGCTCTATTTGTCCCACCGTGGTCTTTGAAAATGCTCCTCTCTTTTGTCTTCACCTTCATCAATTCACCAACAATGATAAGTGAAGGCAGAAGCAAAAGAAGAGCGAAAGGACATTGTTCAAAGAGAACAGAGGGAGTCAGCTTTCTCTCTTTCACCCAATACCAGAGGAAGAGAGGTAAACAAGTTTCATCACATAAATATTTAAATGTTTCATTAGATACTGTCTTGTGAGGAGACTAAGGAGGCCTAGGGGATATAGTTTTAGCAGCAGACACAAAGTCAAATCCAGTGAAAGGCAAATCCATTCTGTCAGTGAGAGCTAGGAGACTTTGGTGGTACATATGGTCCAATCTAGATGGATCTAGATTTAGATCTATATATGCACAACACTGTCTAGCTATAGATACTGAGATACAGATAGATATGGATACAGTATATCCGAGTAGTAATAGTTTGCGTAATATGCATGTTGAACACAACAAGATATGTCTGTTGTATATGCACAGATAGATATGTAAATAACCAACTAGAAGAGTACTCATTAGACCACATACCTCCAACAAATTGTGTACTGTTATAATGATATAATTGCCTAAAGAGAAAGAAATTACTATAAAAATGACAAACACAATTGTTTTCTGGATACATCTACCAAGACCAAATTGCACCTACTGTTGTCTATTATGGGATTAATGTGCATTATCTTAAAATGTTAAGAGATCAAGTTTCTTCAAAATTGGTTCATAACATCCTGTAGTAGTAATTCTGCTAAAACAACCAAAGATACAAACAAACAAATAGATGTGGTCAAATACATAACTGCCTTGGCAGATGGAATAAAGTCAAAGTCTTCAACTTGTACCTGTTTGCCATTTCTCAACTCCAAAATGACCCATCATCTTTTTTGTTCTTTGTTTCTCTTAACAATTAAAAGCATGTGAAAATGAATATGTGAAATATATGAAAATATATGAAAACCCTATATTCATTCAATCAATTTTATTTCAGTCATATCATTTCTTTTTTGGGAAAAATTATATTTATGAGCCTTTTAAATATATTTTAAAATGAAAAATAAATACATCAATTTATTATTACATTTTAATAAATTTATAATTTTATGAAATTTGAGCTATTATTAATGTTTACTTTCTTCCTTATTTACCTACTTCTATCATTTACTTAAGTACTGAACTGAATCTGTTAACTTAAGTGTTTGTCTGTTTTCTTTCATGGTAACACTGTTGTTCCCTCATTTCAGTTTATGTACTTTCTGACTTATCCTTGACCCCACTCCCAATACATGCATTCCTAAGAGTCCCAAATGTTGCTGAACCGCTACCTTTATCTATCTGTCCCTTAAGTCATCGCTTGGGTATGAAGGACGGGAACACTTAATTCTAGACAAGACATTCCAAGGGCGGGTATGGCACATCCAAACTCCCAAACCGCTGACAAAGACGTGAGAATCATTCACAATATTCCTCTAGCTTCATTCCTCTTTACACATTTAGTACCGTTACTGCATATGAATGCTGGTGTTAGGGACCAAGCCAAAGGACACAGAAACAGGTAAGAAGTGCAAAAATTAGGGATTTTATTTACCCAACACAATGGCAAAATATATGGGTAAGAAAAACCAATAAGGGGAAAATGTTTTACAATAACACAATTGTAGGCCCAAACAAAATAACTGAGGTCAATAGACAGCTTAATATAACCACAACTGAACAGAACAACTGACCTACTGAATGAGATGCTGGGGAACATCCTATCCTACTACTATAATTGGAGAGCGTGTGTGTGTTTGTTTGTCGTGTGTTTGTGTGGTGTTGCAACGAGCACCAGTCCTACAATCACCTCTTTACTAACTCAATGTTTACAGGGGAAAAAAGAAGCCTTCAAAGAAAAGAACACTATCCCAAAAGTCAAACACGGAGGAGGTTCACTGATTTTTTGGGGTTGCTTTGCTGCCTCCGGTACTGAGTGACTTGAATCTGTGCGTGGCATCATGAAATCGGGAGATTACCAAGGAACTTTGGAGCGCAATGTTCCACTCAGTGTCACAAAGCTGCGTATCGTCATTGGTCCTCCAGCAGGACAATGACCCAAAACACACATCAAAAAGCACCCAGGAATGGTTCAAAAGAAAACGCTGGACTGTTCTAAAGTGGCCAGCAATGAGTCCACATCTAAATCCCATTGGACAGCTTTGGAGAGAGCAGTTGGAAGATGGCACCCTTCAAATCTGAGAGAACTGGAACAGTTCGCAAAAGAAGAGAGGGCCAAACTGCCAGTAGAGAGGTGTAGGAATCTTATTGAAGTCTATAGGAAGCACTTGACAGCAGTTACTTTCTCCAAAGGCTATCTAGGGTGTCAATAATTTTGTCAACGCCATTTCTGTTTATTTTAGGATTTAAAAGGATATGTTATGTTCTGAATCAAAAACAAATTTTCCATACTATTAACAGTGAAAGAAAAAATTGTGGAGACCAAATACTTTTGTCAATTTCAATTGTGAGCGTTTTTTTTTAAACGTGCCAATGTTTTCAGCCACGACTGTAAGTACTCATGCTTTTCCACTTACCCTTTCATGAACGGTGTCCACTATAGTCATATAGTACAATTTCATTGTGTATCATGTATAAACATTCTTCTGAAGCCCCATTATGAGTGTAATAACCGTAGTGGACACATACACATACCATCTTAATTACACAAAGCCACTGCTTATGTGTGTCTCATTTCAAACAACCATATGACTTTTCAGCTAACCGCCGTGAGGATGATCGTCAGACAAGAAAGCTGACCAGGTCATTGGAGCTGCCTAAGGCCACAGTTAAATATTGATGCTTTCCTATTAAACTATGACTATATCCCAGCATAATTTGTTTCACATTCGTATTATTATACTAATCTAAAAGAGTTATGTGTGTTCTTTCAAAGTTGTCCCTCGCATGGGGAACTTTTAAGCAGTGGGGTGAAACGCTCGAAGGGCGCTTTGCTCAACCATATATTAACTAAAGACACTTGATAAGTACAATGCCAACCAAAATGTGTCGACCCAAATTAGTTCACTGTAATTATAAAGTAACTTAGCTCAATGTGTGGCTGGAAGGACAGCCATCACACTGGTTATGGGAAAGTATTGGAAACCTTACTCTCAAGATCAGTTATAATAATGACAATACGTACGCAGGCCTTGATCACACCCTCAATCAATTTCCTCTATTATATATAGCTGCTAAGATTCAAAACGATGACAAAAATATAATTTAAACAATGAAATTAAATGATATTTCAGTGGTAATTTCAGACAGATAATCAGCAAGACATCTGATCACTGTTAGTTTATTTTTTTGCACAACATCAAAAAATGCTTATAAATAGTCACAAATTGACAAATAAATGACAAATTTGTGACTTTATCTATCATTAATATCACTAATAATCTTCCTTTTTTGTGGAGTCCATTGTTTAAACCGATTGCCACCATTTAGTAAATCAAAACATCAAAGTTCTACCTCACCAACAAGCCACCAACTCTAAGAAAAATGGCAGAAAAACCTCATGCATACATGTGTGCTGTGGAAATAAGTACATTATTTTAACAGATTAAACACAAAACTTAATTGACATTAATATACGATGGAAGTGCATGGTGTCCACATGGGATGAGTTGGACTCTTTTCATCATCAGCAACAACAACAAACTAATCTAATTCTTAATGAAATAAAGTATTTTCATGACTATATTTGTGAAAGTGCCACAAAAATAGAATTTCCTTAGATTTGAATTGTTTTGATTCTCTCCAGAAATTTCCAAGCATTCCATGCCTTCAATGGTACACGTACCCCAGTTTGAGAACCACTGATCTGATGCATTCGGAAAGTGCCATCTTCTTAATCTGCAACATTTGTTTACTATAGGCCCACCTTAGTGATCACACTTGGCAGGTTCAACAGGACATGACAAATACGTGTGTTTGAGTTTGTCAGTGTGTGAAATGTCAGTCATCTGTGTTTAAATGCTGGAGCAGAGAGCATACAGCAGCAGTGCTGTGATTAACCTAATCAATGTTGGATCTCAAAATACCCATCCTTTTTAAGTGTACCTAGATCTCCCATGCATTCAGTTAGCCTGAACAAAAACACATTTATCAGTATTACTTACTGCTAATTAGATATGATGCAAATTAAACCTATAAAGAGTGATTAAATATGCTTTGGCAATTTCTGTTTTAAAATAGAATTAATAAAGTTATGTATGAAAGTACCAATATAATAACAGTAGGGCAAACACTAACATGAATTAAAACTCCATTAAAATACAAAAGCACATAATTAGTGTGGATAAAATGCTTGTTTTACATCCATGTGGTTACAGCAAAGGCAAACAGGCAGCATTGCTATTACTTATGGCAACTGCTTCTGTTCTCTCTTGAGAAAGATTCTTCCGTCTGATTGTTTTATCCATTTCAGTGTGAACTTTTGAGTGATCCCTCGGTCCTTCATATGTTCCGCAATCTACAAGACAGAACAAAAGTTAATTTAAACAAATTTTCCTCTAAAATGGTGAACTTGTGTTGTCTAGAAATCTAACCAGAATGAGAACCTATGAGCCATGCTCAGAGTTGGCAGTGTAACTTGGCCACTTATTAAGTGGGGTTGCTTAAGTAAAAATATCTACAGTAACTCAGAATTATATTGCATGAGTGCTTAACTAAGATTTTAGTTAGCACGTCCTGATTCTGAAAGTCAGTTTTACTCCCAGGATTGTCTTGCTCAGTTTTCAAAAAATGAGCAGCTTCCTGTCCCTCCCTTTCAAACAAACACCTGCCTTTAATCCCCCAATAATTAAGCAAGCATAAAAAGAGATTTAGATTTAGAAAATTAATTACCCAATGAATTTAAGCTGCTGCATTTCACTTTATCACCAACAAAATGTTCAGTTGTCTCCTGTTACTTAGTATATGCTGTATCCTCTTTTCCCCCCAAGTTGACACTACAATCAATGCTCAATTTAAGGTAATTAGTAATTACAGACATACAAATATTCTGAGTTTGTAATTTGTGCACGGTCCTCGTGGGTCTTAGTTAGTGGACTCATCTCAGCATCGCAGCAGTTTGTATTTTCAACCTGATCACCAAGAGGAGGAATGAGACTGACATGCTCTAAAATAGCTTTCTGCACTGCAATGTCGTTCAGGTCCACTGGTCCTCCAGGGGTCAGCACAATCTGTATCACCTTCACTGAAGGGACTGCAGAATAAGGATAAAAGTCATGAGCTTCAATTCTTTGTAAACAGTGACAGCAATTACAGGTGCAAGAAATGACCATTGAAAGGAACAGATCAATAGAATTTTGTAAGAAACTTGAAAGTTGGTGTGGTGCACATCTCACCTGCACAGACGAATGGCAATTCTACGTTACAAAATACATCATACCACCCTTTTGCGATGATGTTATGAGCTCCACAAAATTCCTTGCTATTGACATTGTTGGGCTCTCCACCCATCCATTGTTTGAATGAAAAGCTAGTCTGGTCAGACCACTTCCATGAGTCTCTGTACAAACCAATCCACCAATGTACCAATGAATGGGCCACACTTTGGATTGCCTCCTTCTCTTTCTTGTTTCTTACACTGGCCAAGTCTGTGTATGTCTTCCTGCAGTAACTCTGAGCAGCCAGCATGGTCATGGGAGTATCAACTGGGATATATGTGTTTGTGAGATCTGAAATTATTTTTCCATTAGAACAATATCTTTCAGTGATGGAGACAATATCAAATAATTGACAATGAATTACAATTGCAATTTTGCTATTTCCATGTGCAATAGGAAATTAATACTCACTGTCATAGCACACTGATTTACGCAATGATCCACAATTTAAGTCATTCAAATTGGCATGTTGAAACTCCACACAATGCTCTTCACTCATGTAGTTGTCCGCAGTCAAAACAATCCAATCACCAAATTGTGAATTACCATCACTGTCATAAAGATATGTATGGTCCATTGACCACTTCCAACCTCTATAATCATCATAAAGTCCAATCCATACTTTATCGGCATAGTCTGTTACTATGTTTTCCACTTTTCTTAGGTCCTCCACATTCTCCATGGTTGCTAGGTCTGCGTAGTTCTTTCTACAGTAACTCTGAGCTTCAGTCCAGGTTTTTGGCAGGTTCACAAAGTGGTATTGCCTGGAGACTTCGAGAGAGAGTGTAGATAGTGCTGAAAAGAAATGCAATATCTGTTTTCACAGGCTTGTAAAATATTCACACCGAGCATACATTTAAACATATTAATTTAGAAAGTAAACACTTTTCTGTTAGATTACTGTGTTTTATATTGTTTTTGATGGTACTGACCTGGTAGCAGAAAGATCATCAATCCTGCCTTGTCCATTGGTTTTATCATTTTCACCGAAGTACTCAGCTACAACAAAGTCAAGAAAAATACGAATATAAATAAAACATACAAAACAGTTAAGCATATTTTAGTAGCAAGTGGCAGACTGAAGAGTCGAAATTATTTTCAACATTGGCTTTATCAGCTCTCACCACTGTGCTTTCTCAGATGTTGTATTTCTTCTATGCTGAATGTTCATATGGCATACTTACTGCTGACACTACAGTGTCACCTTGTGTAAGATATGCAAACATTTGCAAAACATTCACCAACAGGCCATATAAAAAATCAAGCCTTCACAGGAAAAAGGTAGCATGTGAAATTAACATGTTGACAAACGAGCATCCTCAGTGAAGCTTAAGGTTATAATGCCTGTATAATGTCCCCATGAAAATAACTTTTTCAGGAACCAAGCGCTTTGCCATCACAGCGACCAGGAACAATTTTTCTTCAGGAACCATCATCCCTGAACCATTTTTCAGTGTAGGTACTCTCAGGTGGTTCAGGAACTTCTGGAGGGGGCTCAGAAGGCCAAATATTGCTGATCGGTTATAAACAAAAGCTTCCCCATTTTTGAATACGCATGTTTAGCTTGTTTTTAGACAAGGTGAAACAAACGTCTTGTTACATTTACCGCCACTGTGTGTTTGTGTTGTGGGAATGACATGGCTATGGCAGTGTAGCAGTGTTGAGGATTAGCAAGCTCTAAGTAGTGACGCTACTATCTCAACTACTTTTTTGGTAGCTTGACAGCAGAGCAGATATTAGCAAAACAAATGCAGCTTTGTAGCTCCAGTAGCTTTAAAAAACACAAAAAAACATCACACGCCACTACTGTGACACAATGGTTACAGCAAATTTAGGGAATAAGTGAAGATGGACCGAAAGTGACCAGGAATTTAAGCTATAGAACTGAAAGACCGGAAAAATGATTGTGAACCCAAAAGAACGTTGTCTGAGAGCAGCAGGTAAAGAGCTAGTTACTTTAGTTTTGAAAATATGCCAATTTGGATGCACCAGGTTAGCAATGATGAAAGATCCTTTACTCGTGTGCCCATGGCAGTGGGGAAGTCTGTGGGAATGGCGTGCTGCAGATGCAGCAGTCTTCTGGGATGGAGCATGTCAGGTGACGGAGAATGAGACAGAGTGGAAGATCTTGTCCAGGTCAACAAGAAGACTGTCAGAAATACTTCAGATAACAGTCTATTTAAACGGCCATGTTACAGCTTGGGCTAGCGGATTCCTGTGAACAAATGGTTCTCTATCACACCCTCAGTTTTATAATTAATTAACACATAAGTGAAATAAAATTTGCAGGTGTTTGGTGTCTGGTGTTACAATGGAAAGCCAGTGTTCACTCAGGGACGGCAAGGTGGTGGCAGTACCGTGCATGTGTGGCAGACCTCTTACCCCGCACACTCAGCGTGGCAGCTTCCTTTTTTATAGTTTTGTTTATGTGCTTATATTTGCTTTGACCAAGACAAAACTCACACAGCACATCCTCACTCATTCACTCACTTCACTACTGACACTATCGATTGCACCCATTTTCTCAATAGGCCTCCTGGTAATATGTTTTCACTTAATAAATTGACATTATTACTTAGTAAACTTGTGTGTCTCCCATGTTTGTTACAGTCCACGAGCCGGGCTGCAATAGGCATGAAAGCAAGAAGGTCCAACTCCATTATTTGAATGGTCCCTAATAACTCTTTTAAATAACGTTTGCATGCAAGGAAGTGAACTTGCATAGGATGTCTTTAAGACTTAAAAAAAACAATGTGTCCTTGGCTGTCCCATGCTTCCTTCTGATATAATCCAGTATTATCTGTTTATCTCGTTGTCATCAATATCAAACTGTATTATCTGTTGATGTCCCTGTAGATGTATGAAGAGAAAGCCTCATTAATCACAAACCCTACAGGCTTGCTTGTTACCATTTTCTTGGTATCTGTGATTCACCTCACAATATTTACAATATTCACTAACTGAGTGAATGATTTCTCTTGTCATGTGGACAAAATCAGACACAAGTCCTCAAAAATCTTGTAATTATTTTTAAAATACATAACCTAACTTACCTGTAACTGGCTGGTCTGAATTTCCACTTGGTCTATATTTGTCTGAAAGCATTTAAATGTAAGCATTAATGCTGGCTTGTATGTTGTGGCATGGCGGGGTACATTTACATTGTTTTGGACAGAATTACCAGGAAACTGCATTCCTACTTTTCCTTTATAAGATATTTATGAGTAAGAATGGAATAAAAGAATTGATCCCCAAAATAATGCTCATTCAGGAGCGAGGTTGATTTCCATTGAAAGATGCCTGAGTTCAGCAGCTGGAGCTGAGCCAGCATGCTTTACATATAGAGCATATCCATTTTTTATGGCAACTGAGAGTTCTGTGAATGAGAATGATTTCCTTCCTGAAAAAAGATCCTTTACTTGGCTCACTGTTTTCCTGCATCAACTCCATGCCATGGCTAAAGCTCTTTGAATTAAATTACCAGAGAATCAAGGCACCCTTAGTCTTTGATATATGATTAATGATTGTGTATCGTCATTAGCAAGATAGAATACTGAGTACTTCACTGCAAGTAATTGTGGTTCGCAAGGCTGGGAGTTGTTTGTTATCTGACTCAAGTAATTATGCTGCACTTTCATTTTCTCACTGAGGTCCTGCAAGACTCTCCCAGTCACATGCTGAATTGACCTAGCATTACCGCTAATCTGCCCTCTAAAGTCACAACTCTCACACTCTCTCCCCCCATTTATTATCCCTTCCAGAGATTATTTAACCGTTTAACCATTATTTAACCGCTTTAACCGTTAGCCGTCGTGTTTTCTACTTCATCATACAAAACACACACCCGCTCGGTAAGTATGGTTCTGTCATCGTCTCCCTCCTGCTCTCACTCCTGTTCCTGCTG
>OMOW01014356.1:2047-12343 GCA_900312555.1 Lamprogrammus exutus | reverse complement strand
AAGTGATGATTTTGCATTTCCAGTTAATTTGGTTTGAGTATTCAGGAAAAAGAAAGGTTTTTCTGGTAAACAATGATGCCAACAAGCAAAGCAAATCACCGCCTACAGAAACTGAAAGGCTAGGTTGAGAGGCACTGCCTAGTTAGTACTGTACAAAAACACACCAGAGGGGAGCATTTAGGAATGACACTTAAAAGGAAAGAAAAGAGAATATACAGTAGCTCTCAAGCAGGGTCCCTCTTTGGATTCTGCTCACATGTCTGTCAGTTAGTGATGACTCATGCTGTTACACCATGCCTACGCATCTATCTCTCTGTTACCCACCAGTTTTATCTGTTTCTGTCGCTCCCTCTACATTCCTCACTGCTTTAGCCATACACACACGCGCGCGCACACACACACGTTTCTGGACAAATTCTCCTCCCCCTTGATTTTGCGAGACAAAAGCAGAACGCAGTATTCTTCACTGCCACCAATCTGTGCCCTCATTTTAAACATATATCCTGCCTAGTTCCCTCAGTTGCATAACAGTCAATTATACAACCAATCCACCGCCCTCCTCAAAGACTGGCCTTGCAAGGGCACTCCACGCACAGTGGGAAGCGGGGCAATGGCGATATGGGGTAGAGGAGGAAATGTGTAAGTAATTTTAATAAAGAGATGGAATACAGTTAAAACCCATCATGAACTAATGATAGGAAATGAATACACAGGGAGGGAAGGCGCTGGTGTGAAATTGTCAATTAGGATTTTCTTCCTGTGGTGACTGGAGGGAATTTAATAAGCCAGAGGCAATAGCAGATCAGCTCTATATGGATCACAGATTTCTGCTTCTCCTCCGCAATTACTGTGTGGTTTAGTGCTGAGCCGCTCAAGATGATCAGTGCCTGTTTGCTTTTTTAATAAATTCATTGATATCTCTGTTAAAATGATATCATTCTATTTCGATGATGACCCTTTTTCTCAGTACATTTATTAATACTGTTTGTCTGTATTGAGATATTAACCTTTTGATTTAAGAGTCGTCACTATGAATGTTTCAGAATTATTACTGGATATGCGACGCCGAGTGCCAGAATGAGCTCAGTAGAACAAGAAATATGTGCACAGTGTAAAGTAGTACTTTTCCTTCCAGGCTTAAGTGGTTGAGCAAGGGATAATGCATGTTGAGGTGTCCTAATATATGTAAATAATGGAGGAAGTGGAGTTTAAGAACAGGACAGCATGAAGCTGGATGGCACTGCATTGAGTCCATTATTTTCTATCTCAAGACACTGCTCCTTTGTGTTGAAAGGAGCCAGCTGCATTTAACCAAAATGCCTCCCTGGAGAGGGACTCCAGGCATATGCAGCTGAGACAAGACCACGGGGCAGACCCAGAATATGCTGGATGAATTATAGTGTCTATTCCATCTATCCTGGGAATGTCTTGTGATACTCCAGGAAGAGCTGGGACATCTGGGCTTCTTTGTTTAGCTCACTGCCTCCATAAGTGCTACAAAAAGAATGGATGGAGTTTTTTTCACCAGTAAGTTAGCCAGCTAATCAGAAACTTGATTTCTTGAGGGTGTGATTAGAATTAGAATTAGAATGTTTGAACTCCACAGTATAGATGTCTCAGTCTTTTCTGGTCCCATCATTCTCATGATCCCAGAAATTAGAGAGCTCTCATGTGATTATGCGTGTGGCATATTTTCATTGTTGAATCTTTGTAATGATGATGTACTTTATTTTTTATTTATTTTTTCATATTGAAGAGATATACTGATCATTGTTTATTTCACAGAGCAACTACACAAGTTGCAGGGCAGGCAACGCTGACATGTTGGAAACGGCACATGATTGGCTACAATACCCATGTGATGACTGTGTCTGCTAACCTATCACAGCTCGTCTTTCGACCCTCTGGGTTGGAAGTACATGTAATCGCTGTGGAAAATCTAATACTACACAGAAAAATTGCAGTGACTATGACTTTTTTTAATAACAAGTTGGGAATCAGTTTTAGCAGCCAAATATTTAAAGCAGCACTATTTTTGGAGCCCTCTTGGAGCCCATTGTTGTCATTTGTTTACTTCATGTTACCCATGTAAAACTCTAAACCCTGACACCACTGCATTCATAAAGGTAAAATAACGCTTTAGTTTTAAGAACTCATGTTAAAGGCACAACTTATGTTAATTACTAGTGGTGCTAACAGAGGACCAATTCACGATCTGTTTTGTGTCCTGAGCGTGGTACACCATCCATAGAGAGGCTGTTGCAGCTGCCCGCTGTCCAAATCTCCCACGTAAAGAGAGTCGATCTCTGCAACCAGAAGCCAGGACACTGCCAGCTCCTTAGGTGAGTAACTTTCCTAAATACTGGTACATTTTTAGTTTTGTAGAAGTTTTTACGAGTCCTGGGATGGTAGCATGAAGCGGATAGTTGGAAAGAAACAATCTGTGGAAAGTTAGGAAGTTACATGTCACTGTGTTTGTGTTTGTGTCTGTGTTTGTGTGTGTGTGTGTGTGTGTGTGTCAGAGCTATCACTCTGTCAGCCTCCTCCATTGAAGACATACAAAATAGGTAAAGAACTATTAGATGGCCATGGTGCAGTTTGTTTACAATGTTTTTACGACCCGCAAAGTATTTTAAATAATATTGTGAAAACAAGTCACAGAAGGGTATTATAAGAATGGACACCAGATAAATCTGCCTTGCCCAAGAAGATCATATTTTCAGGTCAAAAAATTACATAATACATAGTAACCAGTAAAATGCAACAAATCTTAGCTCGCTCAGTACAAAAAAGCAAATATTGCAATGATTTTTCATATGTAATTGTTATCAAAAGGTCAGTAGATGGTTGTTGATTTGGATCTTATTTTAGCACAAGATAAGCAGAATTCCAGTGGGTGTGAGGTATTATAAGAGAGAATATTGCAAATACTTTCCTGTAAGCAGAGACTGTTTCACAAGTGATCACAGTGTTGTTTCAGAAAAGTAAATACAAAGAACAGATCCAAACACTGCCTACATGCTCCATGATACAGTCAAAGCTATTTATTTCTGTAGCCACTTGGGTTCTCCCTGGTAAGCGGGGTAACCATCCAGAGACATGGCCTCTTCTGTTCCCTCCTGAGATTAGCTCAGCTTCACTGTTTTCATGCTGATGGCCATGAGCTCCCATTGCTTGCCCACAACACAGCCTAACATTCCTGGGAACATGTGATTTTCCTCTCTGCTTCCCTCGCCTACCCCAAACCTCCCTGACCTCTGACCACCCAGCCACGTGACCACAGAGCCGTTACTCCCTGGAAAACAGCCCAACCAGACACATGAGGGCTGATACTGCAGCAAGGCCACTTACAATGTGCTCTGTGTTTTCTTCTAACACAGCCGCTATTACTAGTACTGATTCCACTACCATTATTACTACTACTAATAGTGGCACTGCTGCTGCTTTGACTACCACTGCTACTGATACTGCTAACTACAAATATTAACATTTTTACGACTATATTATTATGCTAATTACAAACACTACCTCTGCTAAGGTACTATATACTACTAAAACCTTTACAGTAGAACTACTAAAACCACTACTGGTACTATTTCTACAAAAAGTAACTACTTTTACTAATATTACCACTTTCCACTATCACTACTTCTACTACTACTATCAAGAAATGCCATGAAATTTGTGGTCCTGCTTCCATTTAGGGCCACATTACGCTGGTACCTTCACTCAGCTGGGCTGTAGTGAGAAAGCCGTGCACTGATTGGCTCACATATGTCGTCACAACAAGCACCAGGGGCATTGAAGACAGAGGTGTGTGGAAACAAAAAAGTGTGGCGGGTGATATCGGTGACTGTCGTCACAATGGGAATAGAGAAATCCTCAAAGCAATACAGTGTAAAGACTAAACCACAGGAGGATAAAAGAATAAAGAGTCACAAAAGCAAAGGCAAATTCAAGTTTTAGGAAGACATTGTGAAAGTAATAAAAAGCACAGATGTGTGTTTGTTTGTTACAGCTCAAAGCGGTTGGATGAGATTCACGCAGCAGTAGAAGCTATGTGAATACTATTACTTCTGCTGCTGCTACTGCAACAGTTACCACCATACCATTATGTTTATTATATTAGTACCACTGCTAGTACTACAACTATCAGTACTGCTGCACCAGTTACGTCTGCTGTCACTCTCTTAACTACTAGCAGTGCTACTACTACCAATTCTGATACTGCTGCAACTACTACCCCTGCAAGTACGAGTACCAATACTACTGCCACATGCACTATTGGTATTATTGTTAGTATTGCTACCATCACTATTTGTCCAGAGACAATGTAAGAAAGTGTTGAAAAGAAAAAAAAGATTAAATAGAGGGTAGACGAGGGTGATAGAATAACGAGGGAAGGCAAACAACAAGAAAGTGTTAACCAAAAAGCCTTGTTACTTAAAATCATGGCCATAAATGTGAATTTTATGAGATAAAGGATGATTGTGATTTCACCAGCACTACACTCCTTGGGCAGTTTGTTCCTCATTTAAAGTTACAAATGACTTTAAATGGAATGGCTCAGATATGTAGCAGCCTTTTGACTGTCACGGTTTACTGAAACAGAACTAAAACACAATAACAACTGGGGGCCATGTATCCAGATGGATGTAAGAATTGGTTGGAATGAGATTAGTCTGCATCACTCCCAGCTATTACAGATGGTAAATGAAGCAGCTGTGGTGCACCACACTCCAATCATGTACTGGCCAGCATATCCAAGAAGGTCACTAGGCCAGCTGTTAAAACTTAGCCACACATCTGCTTCTTTGAGGAAAGGAATATACGAGCCCACTTGGGGAATAAATTGAAAAATATTGCCCAACTGGAAGAAGAGAAAACATGAGCATTTTGTGATTCTCTGTCTCTGTAATACATTCCAAGGTCAAACAGGTTTTGTGGAGTAAACCAACTAACAATTTAACATCCACAAATACTTACACAGTGATTGCCTGAAAGTGATCATGTATTTTCTTATTCAAAGGCTTGGAAATGTAAATCTTTAAATACATGTCCTGATTTAAATTAAAGCTTTAAATCAGGACATCACTGATTCATTTTTGATGCTTAAAGGGTACATATAGATTTTTGTGTTCTTATTTTCATTTAGGGGGGTATGAAACCTTTGAAATGCCTTAACACTACCTCAGGCTACTACGTTGACACAACTGATACTTTTTTTGATACTATATATTAATCATACCGATAATGTGTAAGATGATCCCTTTATAATAGTGAATGCAAAAGTGACAAAAGAGGGGAAAAGTTTAATATTCATGAGTGTAACATCTTGATTTACTGCTATTTAAGGGACATGTTGACTCTTAATTTAGAATTCTTCCCTCCCTGGTGACTGAACTTGATTCAGGTAAATAGTGTGAACATAAATTGTAATCATTCTTCACTTGGTGTTTCAGGCAAAGAAGACTGGGATTTTGTTTTTATGCTAAAAACACATGTTAACTTCTGCTTTATCATGTTAACATATTCCTGTGTTTATCTCCCTCTGCATAGTTATATCTTTAAAAGTTGCAACGAAGGCTTCAGCTTACCTTACGGGTGAGCCAGCCACCTAAAAGAATTTGATGGTCTGTGTCTCAAAGGAGAATTTCAATGTCACATGATGGTCTGAACAACTATGTCACAGGCTTTCCCACCCAGACACAAAGGGTTCATGCCAGAATTGAGATGAAGAATTTCAACAGCGACAAACCACCAACCTTTAGGGCAGCAGTGGCCTAAAATTATTAGAAGAGAGCTCCTTGATTCCCTTACCAGCAGAATAAATCTGACTAGGGGAAATGAAATAGCAGCACTTGTCCCTCCCTGGTTGCTATTGCTGAGGCACCCATGAGCAAGACACTTTATCTTAACCCACCTCCAGCACTGGTGCTTATAGTTTGGCAGATCAGACTGTGGTTGTACTGTGCAGCTTCCAGCAGTGGATGTGTGTTACTTTTACTATATTTACATGGACATGATACTCTGGACTGCAAATAAGCTAAAATGTAAGTAAGACGAATACATGGAGGACATTGATAGGATTCCATGGTTCAACAAATGCAAATGACATGTTGCGTAATCAGAGAATGAGGAGAGTTCACCAGGTGAGGAAATCCATGCAGAGGTGGCTTACTCCGATTATATTGTTTACATGCCTGAGTAAATCAATTTACAATTGCATAATCTAGGACTGCTAACCGTATTAAGTATACATCAATCAATCTAATTATCAGTGTTTACATGATGTTTGAAAAAATTATTGATTGCCTGTAATGGAAGTTTAAACTGGTATGTAAACATAGTGTCTGTAAGTGTGTATAACTGCATACAGTTTTGTGGCTTTAAAGTCAGGGAAACTCACTCTTATGACATCACAAGGGTTACTTCTGATATCACAAAAATGTCTTTCCGCTGGTGCTGAAGACCACAGTTTTCTAAATGGGCACAGCTAATTCGCTAAAAAGGTCTGGCAGTGGCTTTAGATTCTAAAGTTGTTGTCAAAGGGTCAGTTTCCACGTTTACCTTTATACGGCACCCTCTGCAGCCACAAAAAGCCTTTACGTAGTTGTTTTCACATACTGAAAAATGCTCTTAGTTATCAATAAACTGAATTTTGGTCCCCCTTTAGAGAAAGCAAGGCACTTGTCGGATAAACACTAAATCATTGAAAGTTTCATGAATAATTTGGCTCAAACACAGCCTGAAATAATGCATACTGGCACAAAATAGGAATTAAATCAAATTTACATCTAATAATAATGGTCATGGTTTAAAGCTGTGGCAGGGTTGGACTACTCTATTTTATTTTATTTCTTCGAGTTTAACTGATATCCATTGAGAACTCCTCCTCACCAGCTGTACAACAAGGAGGTGACCAGCTTTGGATGTGCAACATGGTGACATCGGTACAGTCCAAATTGGAGGGGGAAAAACCACACACATCTGTCACAAAGAAGAATGCCCACAGACTATGACTAACCCAAGGACAGTGTGGTTAAATCCCCTTTAATATTTTAATTGAGGTGCTGAAGAATAGAGATGAGGACAATGGGAGTGTTTGCCCTTCCTTGCTCTGTTTCAACCAATGGTAGCAGGAGGGGGTTTTGATTTATATTTCCCAGTATCTGTGCTCCAGGAACAACCCCAGCTGTTCCACTGACACTGCCGGGGCCAGGGGAGAGATGAGTAATGTAATTAACCAATGAATGAAAGGGGGAAGATGGAGAGGCAGGCCGTGTGAGATGGGCAAAGGCGTGGGGGTGCAGTTGCCTGTTGATGTTCCCAAACAGCAGAGCGATATCTCAGCGTGTACAAAAAGGCCTGCTCCAATGTCATCCTCTCAGCATAATTAAATGAGATAATATTCGCAGCGGGCTAGTGCTGGAGAGAGCCTTTAAGGGTAACAGCTACATCAGCATGGCACTGCTATGTAGCATGGGCTCATGTTACTATGATCTGTGAGCAAGATCTGTTACATTTCTGCCAGGGCTTTCAACAGTCTCACACATAAATTAGCATTAACAGATGGAGGATGTCAATGAAGAGAGATCTTGCTTGACAGGATCAGAAAAGCTGATATTTTATTATTTATTTATATTTTATTTATGATAATGCTGTCAATATACACTATGTGCCTATGTCAAAATCTCAGAATCTGTCTCAACTGCTTGATAATGATATCAATAGGAGTGCTTGAATACTTGTTCGTTATGCTGGTACTCAGTTACTATTCAGAGTATTATTTTTATGAGGACACAGTAGCTTGACCTACATTGGATGTATGATCGTGTATAAGTATTAACTAATGTGTAATTTGGCCTTGGTTAATGCATAAGTTACGGTCATACATCAACATTGTGTATAATCAGGACACAGTGCATAGCGGGTGGAACAGAGTCCAGAGGACACTAAAGCAGAAAAAAACACGTCCAAAACAGACAGACAGATGAGGGGTTTTATTTTTAAGACGGTCATTATTTGGAGGTGTGCCTATTATCATAACTGAGAGAGAGAACAAGAGGAAACGAGAGAGAGAGATCACCGTGGTGTGTCCAAAGTCTCTTTCACACAGAGTATCGGCAGAAAAGGGGTTTTTTTCCCCACCAGAGATTCAACAAGGATGTGATTGGTCAATAGCTATCACTTGACACTGACTTGTCATACTTATTTCTCGGTTTTGCACAAATATGGCCATATACCTGTAGTTGTAAGTTCAGGCTACAGAACCCTATCCCTAACCACAACCCTTGCCATAAATGTGAATAATGTATAATACCTGCTGACTTCTGGACAGCCAACCACGTTATCAAATGTGAGATTTGGTTTATTCACACTGCCAGATCTTTTACGGGTATTATATTTGCATTCACACGCATTACCCGATCCAGTAGCACGTCCAACATATCTGCATGTGGATCAACATTAGAGTCAATTAAAAACCCTGTGCATCTCTATATAGATGTGAATGGGTACCTTGAGCTTCCATAACGTGATGCCAGAGGATCTGTCAATGTGTCACTGTTGGATATATAAATAATAATCCTCAATAAATAAATATGGCCAGTCTTATCTTCCTGTGCCGTTCGACACCACCCATCTTTACGGCATTGGCTGTGCTTTTGTTCACACAGACACATTCCAGCGTTGATACCTTCAGTGTTATATAAGGTTCTCATTCTGGAAACAGATTGTCTGGCATTGTGGTTCTGGCTTGCATTCCGACACAACACTATCCCCAATTTGCAGGACAATTTACAGAAAGAAATCTCTGTGTGAATGAGGCTAACTAACAGCACTCCCAGATGATAGTGTGACACATTGTGAGCTATGGGCTTGTATTTTTGGAATAATGCTAATTTGAACGTGTGCCTGATGTACTGTTACACAGCATTACTTCATTGGTTAAAGTGTTAATTGGAGCTTATATTTAAAATGCTTCATGTAATAAAATTGTTTGGAGAACAAAAGCGTTATTATTTTTCAAGGATGAAATCACACACACAACACATGTAGTTGATTTTTGGCACAAGTGTATAAGCTTACATAGGACATTTTGTAAACTGCAATGATCATGCCTTTAATTAACAGCAATGAATGTTTTGGCAATGGAATATCCAAATATCAGTTCAGAAAAAACAGCAAATATGCAAAGCAAAGGTACGTTTGAACAATCTAAATAATAAAAATATTCGTAAAATTATTTATTGCAGGTTTTTACTGCAATGTTTTATGTAACTGTGGACAGGCAGGAACCTGGTTTTGGCCCATTTTGTCATCAAACCCTGTACATCTGCGAGAACAGCATAGGGGATGGTGAGCACGAGAGAGAGAGCAAGAGAGCGAGAGAGAGAGAGAGAGATCACCATGGTGTAAGACAAAGTAATGTGCCCATCCCCCATCACGGCTCCATTCTGCTCTGCTGCAAGCTCAAACACTTGCATGTAAAGGCAGCTCTCACCTCTAAAAAGCTTCAGCGTGTTTTTAAACCCCACATTGTTCGTAAAGCTCCAGTAAGACAGAAATACTTTTGTTCCTGGGGGATGAGTGGGGTGACATTTGTCCCAACCGTGAGATGTGATGGATTAGACAGCATGATTGGACTGGTCTATGACAGTATGGTCTGATAATTGTGTTTTATTTAAAAATCTGTTATCAATTTCACACTTGTCCTTTTTGATTCTGTGGCCTTAGTGGACTTAAGGAGGTGCACACCCACTCGTATAATTTCTTTTATTTGGCTTTAGTGGACATTTAGTGTACAATTAAAGCTGCTGTCTCAACAAATGACTTCGTTTACAACCATGTTGAAGCATTGATTGTATTCAAATTAAGGCAATAAATCTTTCTTCTTTTTTTTTAAACATTACTTGAATACCATAATTAGCTTACTCCATGTAACAGACCTGGATTAAGGGATTGTAGATCAATTTAGCCAGGCATGTAAACATTATAGTCAGAGTATGGTGTGTATGTAATAGTGAGTGTTGCTGAGTACACACTGATGTGGTGTTTTTATTCAGCACTTTCACTTGATACTCACTGTGTGTTTGGTCTTTTTTGATTTTATGTTAATAGTGCCTGCAGGAATCTTTTCAGCTACTTAGAAACCAGGGTCTGAGTACCTCCTGTTCATTGGATTTCCAACTAAACAAAAATCAGAACAGGAACACTGGCGCATAATTCATTAAATTTAGTGTGTATGTGTGTGTGTGTGTGTGTGTGTGTGTATGTGTGTGTGTGTGTGTGCAT
>OMOW01014314.1:2212-14836 GCA_900312555.1 Lamprogrammus exutus | reverse complement strand
GTTTGGTTTAATCTCAGGCTTTGAAAAAATAGAAAAAATAGTTAATAAAACTGAAGAGTGCACTTAAACTCACACAAGTTTGTTTTAATACACTTAAGCCATGTAAATAAGCATCCTGTCCTGTCATGTTTACTCACAACTCCTTATCATCTTAGACTATACTGGTTAACTGGACCACCGCCATATAACAGACCTCTTCAGAGCCCATAATGAAAGTTTGTTACAGCTATGATGGGACAGTTTTGGGTTAAGACACCTTTAAGTCTCAAGCAACAAACTCTTAAATGTAATGTGTAATTACATGTGAAGCATTAAAAAAGTCTGTTAAAAGGTAATTACAATATTTTGCTCAATTTCAGCGCTTTTGCACCTGAATCCAAGTTGCCATTTCTAAGTGTTCAAATTTGTAATGCATAGGTCAATGTGAGTGTCAGCCATAGAGTAGATCTGTGGAGAGGACAGGCTGCAGTGTGTTGTTCGGGGCAGAATCTTGCCATGTGTTTGATTCTGGGTCCTTGGCTGCTGAATGGTCACTGTGCTCATCAGGTCTCTTATGCATGCGGCGTCACTGTTTTCTGCATTGCAGGCTGCAGGACATCTCCTCAGGCTATTGGGTCTTGGTCCTTCACTTCACCAGGAGAGAGGCTGTCCGTCAAATAGATGAACTTCAGCACATAGCAACCAACCTTGGTCGAAGTGAGACATTTGTCCACACAGCAAGACACACTCATACATGCTTGGGAAATGAAGAATGCATTTTCAGATTTTGTGCCCAGTAGTGTCCCCAAATCCCTAAATTGCCTTCCTTGCTCACTGCTGATGTTCTGAAGCAAGTATGAACTCCTGAATTTCAGAACAATTACAGCAATTTTACACACATTTTTCTAATCTACTTGGAGAACTTTGTAGCTGATTTTAATGATCTGTGACTTAAATTAGCAGGTATTCAACAGGATCTGTGTTTTCTTCAACTTTTAACTAGGCGCTTGACCAGTTTTAAATTTGTATTAATAATATAAAAACACATTTTTCTCTGTTCTGTGCAGGTCGTGCATGGTTATACCTTGCATTGAGTGAGAGCTCCTTAGAAAGCTACCTGCGGCTCTTCCAGGAGAACCAAGGATTACTGCAGAAATATTATTTCAAGTAAGTCATCCTATAGCGCTGACATTCATCTCCTAAAGGAATGACAGTTGTTTAATATGAATTTTTGAGTTATATGTCAGGAGTTATTCCAAATTCATACTTGCTTGCAGTGTAGACAAAATGGGTAAATATGCAGAGAAATATGCAGTGATCTAGGAATTTCCTTTGTACAGTTTGAGAGGTTTAACAATATTAGATAATCTGCATGAAGGTGCTTTGCACAAATTATGGAGGCTTCAGCCAGTCATTCTAATTCTAAACAAATCTACTTGTTCTCATTTTAGTACCGGACAGAAAGAAATATAAGACTGAAAAAAGAAACACCTGTTTTGGTGAAATGTCTGTGTTCAGACCTATTCAAACAAACAGCAGCAAGAGGGAAAACAAACCCTGAACACCGAACTAAACCATGTCAGTGTGATAACACTTTAAAACCCAGGGTCAGTCACATTCACTGTTAATGTTTTGGATACCTAAAGTTTGTTGTGCCATCATATTCTGTTGTTATGTTGGAGAATAATTTGGAATGGATTGGAATCATTTCTGTTTGTCAAGTTTTCCAAGTGAGGTGGGAAAACACTCCACTTAAATGGAATCAAATGGGAGGCACATCGCCTATACAATTTTTTTATTTAACCACTGTAAAAGTATATTGTGTGAAGTATTTGTTACTCCAATGAAGGCAACTGTTTTTTCTTCACTAGGAATGCCCTTGTTTGCAGCCATGACCATCTCACGCTCTTCCTCACCCTCGTATCAGGCCTGGAATTTATTCGCTTTGACCTGGAGCTGGTTGGTGCATTTCTCATTACGATCTCATCAGTACCAAAATTCAGTTCCCCTGTGATGGTAATGTGTATAATTCCTATTGTCTTGGGTGCAGGATGTGCCCTATCTGGATGTGGCCCCCTACATGCCAGAATACTACAAACCCCAAAACCTGCTGGACTTTGAGGAAAGGCTGCCCAGCTCAGACAGCCTGTCTCTCCACTCCTTCACCTCCCTCACCTCCACCAACTTAGAGTGGGATGACAGTGCCATAGCCCCCTCAAGTGAAGGCAAGCAATGCTACTTTTTTTTCTCAGCCCTATTCATTTTTGCTCCCATTTTTTTTCTATAACAGCAGCAATTTCTATAACCTGTTTTTTGAAGATAGGCAATTAACTTGGGGTTTTCTCTACAATATTTTGGCAGATTTGATTCACATCATCATTGGCCAGCCATTGTTGTTGAACTTTGATAAGATTGATTTATTGAATTATTGAATAAGTGATCAGTATTTCATTGGTTGTCAAAAACCTGAGCTGATTTAAATGTTCTGATAATTTTGACGATATTGTTTTTGGTAACAGTTGAGAGGTTGTGTTCTGAGGTCTAATTGACAAGACTACCATTTTGAGGAAATTCAATTTTTCTATTGGAGTGAACATGGTAAAAATGAAAGAATATTGGCACAATTCTTATGATCAGTATCTGCCTTTAGATAGTTTACCCCATCACATCCCCAATATCAGTTCCATATGCTGCTGTGTCTTGGAACGGTTCGCATCTTGTCAAATCAAATGTATCTTTACACCGCTATATCACATACAATGTGTAAAGCTCCCTAAAAATCTTGTATGGGAAACAATATGTAAGAAACCTTGCAAGTCAATTCAAAGAGAGATCCACTGTCATCTAACGGCCAGGGAGTGCAAAGGAACTGTAGCTCTGCAGGAAATTGCAAAAAAAAGGAAGGTACATTGCACAACAATGAAGCCATCATCAGGCAAGAGGATCGAGGTTCTCAATGATAAAGCCAGGATCCTAAAATGTCCAATGAAGAGAGTGCCATAATGAAGTCTGGATACTTCAATTGTGTTATTAATGAATGCAAAGAACTGCTTTATTCTTGGGTTTATGATCAGGTTCTCTTCAGTCGAGCACACACTACTATGCACTGGCACAAATGCAAATGATGATGTCAAATTAATGGAATGTTGAGGTTTGATGCCAAAGTGCATTTTCTTCAGATAATGACTTGGCAAGCAGAGGCTGGTGGTTACAGCAAGTTTTCATTGGGTGATGAGATTACCCTTTTGTGAATTCTTTCCCTATCACTGTCCACAAACTATTGAGTCAGTTCTCTCATTTTAGTTTCCACTTGTCTGTTGTTGTTTTTTTTACCCCATCATGTCTGTTCTTATTTTGTGTATTGTTAATCATTTTTTGTTTTATGTGTCATTGTCTGTATCTCCTCTCTCAAGTCTTCACTCTCCCTCTCTAATGTTGAACCTTATCCCTCCTTTTTTAGATTATGATTTCGGTGACATCTTCCCTGTGTTGCAGTCAATGCCGAGTGCAGACTGGGAAGGTGGGACATTGGTCAACCCCTCCCCTTCCTGCCCTCCGCAGCCCTCCCTGCCATCACGCATGGCCATCCCTCACTTTGTGCTCAATGCATGCTGATTACATAACTAGTATTTAGACAAAACTTTGCTATCTGGTGTCAGATGCCATTGATCTGAGTAGACAATAACAAGCATGGACAAAGCAACATGGATGTACGTTGTACTTTGAAAATTGATTTATTTGGAAGGCATGCACGATCGGAAAGTTATGCAGCATATGACTAGGATTTTAGCATAACTAGATTTGTTATATATTGATTTAACCAATACCTTTATTTAAGTTGCCCACTTTGGAAGCAACATTTATAACTTATATTATAGTTTATCTCATAAAATCTTCACAAGATATTTAGTTTAGGCAGTTTATTTATTTTCTTTATCAAGTCATCTGTCATATTGACAGGGCTCAGCATTTGTTGGATGTTTGTCACTTGAGAACATCTGGAACATCCTTCCATTAGAAAAAGTATTCTGGTCATTTTTCACTCGGCTAACACAAACATCGACGGTCATAAGGCATACTTCACACACACTAATGCTGGCTGGTAAGTCTGGAATGACACTGCTTTTTGGCTCAGTGGGTAGAGTAAACTGCTTCATGCCATGTTATGCGTGTGTTACTCACCTGGGAATGGTCCTGATGCTCACTCTGCCTTATTGTCCTCTACAACAGAATCCCTGTTCAATGCCTGATGTAGCTGCTGGTACTCACTTCGTCCAGTCTGTCTTCAGTACACTGTGTATCTGTCTGGTGTATTGGCTGTTGTACTGTCCTCTCTTTCTATGTGATGTGTGGCACTGGCCGAAGACCATTTACACTTCTGCAGTGTGAATTGTGCAGTGACTAAATGCAGATTGCATATTTGTGCTGAAAATTACAAATATTATAGGCAGACACAATTTAGCATTCAATGCATTTTTGGATTTATGGGTTTATTTGCTTACCTGTCTTTATCAATCATGTTGGCACTAAAGACTGAAACACTCTCAGGCTCCACATTAGTTAGCACAGACAGAACCAGATAAAATGCTGCATGGTCTTCAAATCACACCAGAAGTATTGACTGGTCTGTGCCATAAGTTCAGCAGTCACTCAACAAGAGCACCACATTGTTCACTCCTAAGTTCTCACTATTAAGATGAATTTGCCTTTATTGTACAGTTAACATGGAAGATGAACAGGAAGTATGGGGAAATAAAGGAGAGAGGGAGGAGGATGACATGCAGCAATGGTCCCCAGCTGGAATCAAACCAGGAATGTTGCAGTTATGTGGTATGTGTGGTTATGCGTCTTAGACCACTAAGCTGCCAGCATGTCCAACTCTTTATTATTTAGAAGAGTTATTAGAAAAATAATTTTAGAAAAATTTGAAAACTGCTGATCTTTGCAAACTATTATTTAAATATTTATTTTGTATGACCTATAAATTACAGAAGTGAAGTTTGATCGAGGCCGGTGCCACTGCAAAGAAAGCTGTTACATGTGTACATTCTTTGTCTTCGGTGTTGCGTTGTGTTTTCTCTCTGATGCTGCCAAAGAGCTACAAAAAACACTGCAACCCTAACATTTAACTCAGGAAATACACAACGTTTTTGTGTGATTGTCTTGTTGGTCAATTTGGGAATTGGTGTTGAGAAACAAGAAGAAGACAACAAAATCATCCACACTGTATATGATAAGATAAGATAATTATTATATAATATAATAATTATAGGGCTAGAAATCACTATTCTCCAAAATTTATATTGATGCATTGCCATCCATTAACATTATTGAAATAACACTAATTTATTTGGATAAGGCTAGTGGTTTATTGTCAGGCAAACTAGTGCTAGTCCAGAGCACATTTTTACTCAACGCAGTGTGTTGCGTAAAGCCCCAGATTTTGATGTCTGCTTTCCTTCCACTTACCAACGGGCCAGGCTACCAAAAATCCAGTGTGTTCCTGTGTGTGACCGCTACCTTTGCATTAACTCTGCATCTTTGTGTCACCTTTCATGATAGAGGGAGAGCTCACTGACCATGCCAGTTGTCCGCGGTCCAGTGGTTCTGACCCCCAGACAGTCATCAGCGACTCAGTGGTCATCTGTGCTGGTGCTATCTCAGTGAAAGTAGCAGCTCAACCCTCTCCTCACAGCCCCACGTCCAGACACAACCCTTTCAATGATGACTCGGACACCAACACCACAAACACCTCAGCTGACGTCACACCAATCCATGTGGCAAGCCGCCACAGCACCACGACCACTGGAGATGACACAGAGAGCACCAGCAATGAACTGGAGGTTATCAGGTACATACAACTTCAGTATCTGTCTTGTAGGTTACTTTGTACACTCACATTCTGTCTGCATAATAATTCAAATTGTACATTTTGGGCCCGATTCAGAGTTGGGGACTTAAGTAGGGCGCTTAATGAGACTGCTTAAGTCAAAAGATCTGCAGGGAAAGGTAAGCGTATTCAGTGTTGAGATGACTCCATTTCTGGGCAGCACATTCAGATGATTAGAATCAGTTGCGTCCAGTCCACACCTCTCAGTATCGCCGGCTGTTCACTTTCTGTGAATGAGACTTTTCAATGTCTCCTGTCCCTCCTTTAAAACAAACACCTGCTCACTGATCAAACAGGCAATTTTTTTATGTGCCATTTTTCGTCTGTGTTATTTATAAGGATGGCTTCTTAACGATGTGATAAACATTAAAATCACACCAAATACCACTGTGTGTTTTGTTTTTTTGTTTTAATTTTACATTAAGAATGCAGAGTAATGAATAAAAACAGCTACACATATTCCATGTTTCGCCCTACCTTGGGAGAACGGAGAATGACATTTTCAGTGTTTGCTGGTGGTCTCACTGATATATGTGTGCAGTCATTTGCTCGATCACATTTGGGAAGCCAGCAATAGCCAAAAAAAGCCCAAATTTTAAGTACTGCTTCTCTACCTTTGTGCTTCAGCATTGCCTTTATAAAAGTGCTGACGGACTTGGACACTGGTGCGAGATGACAGGACAGAGAGCGCAGGTGATGGAGAACAGAGAGGGAATTGAGATTTTTTTTTTAAATATTCTGCGTCAGTTGGATTGTTTATCCAAACGAAATCTCTGAATGCGCTGTTGGTCCGTTAGCGACGTTACATCCAGTCAAGGCCGGTAAATGGTTTCCCGTCTGCAATTAACGCCTGCGATCACACAGGATCACCTGTATGGATATATAGGCACATTTTGAGCAGAAAGACAATGAGCCGCACACCAAATCCATATATATATTATATATAATGGTGGAAACGTGATGGCATAATTGAACACCTGTTCAGGAAATACCACGTTAACATTTCTTGAAATTTATTTGTTTTTAATTATTATTACTTCTTATTGGTGTGTCTAAACTTCTCAGTCCTTTGTGGTCAGCCCTCCAGAATACTATTGCAAGAGTTTCCCTGTTGTTTTTGTGTGTGAGTTGTCCTGTGGACATTCAAGTGTTTCCCGGCATATATCAGACAGTAGCACGGAACTTAGTACAGCTCCCATCTGGAGAGGACCAGGTGCAAAGAAAAACAACTTATGTCTCAAGGCTGAATTGGGGATAGCTGCAGACACTCCTCTTTTAGGGGAAACTCCACCCCATTCATGTAACTTACCTGAGAGGTGCGTAACACCTCGGGTAAGTCTGAATACGGAAGAGCGCAATTTTGGTATTAAATCCCAATTATGAATGCATATCTCAACTCTGAATCGGGCCCTGGTTGGAATAGCCTCAGCTAACCACTCTGATGTTTCAGGATGGCAAGACGAAGGAAATCAGCCAAGAAGCGACGCGGGAAGGGCTCCACAGACTCCAGCAGCAGCATCCACAACTCTGCTTCCTCTGAGCACATGGAAATGGGTACCAGCCTCCAGGTTGCAGAGGATGGGCAGGGTTTGGCAGAGGATGTAGATTCATTAAACTGCACTGAGGGAGAGATGGTGAGGAGGAGAAGCAGGAGGGGAACAGAGGCTGTGGAGGAAGAAGATGAGGAAACAGCAGCATCTAGCCTTTTGCGGCTTCCAGAGATGACAGACACTTCCATGGACAATGTTGGCCAACCCCTCCGTGATGTAATGGACCGGCTCAATGGGGCTCTGGATGGGGAGGAGGCCTGGGAGCATCTTGAAGAGGATGAGAAAAATAATGACGGCTTTTGTCACAACTCTGATTCCCCAGCACAGCAGCCCTTTCGAGAGGACTCAGGGGGTGAGCCACCTGACCCAACTACAGCGGAGATGCCTCACTCCATTCTGGCCACAGCCCCCAACTTCCTGCAGACCTCTCCTGCGCCCACAGACTTACGCTGCTTTACCCCCAACAGTCCAGTCTCTGCTACCCAGGGTTGTGGCCACCATGACTCTTCAGAGCATGGCCAGTCGCAGACTCTTTCAGGTGGCCATGAAGATGAGGGAGAAGCAAAAACGCCAGCAGGACAGGAGCCCTCGGTGAACATGGGGGAGGAACAGAAGGAAGACAGAGATAAACCAGGAGACTCAGAAAAGGATGAATTCTCCTCTGAGAAAACAGAAGAACTCCAAGAGGAGAAGCTAAGTCCTTCAGAAAACTCTCATCCTGCAGAGTTCAAGTAAGAACTTCATGGAAAGGTTACAGTGAATTTGACTCAATGTGATATGTTTAGATGGTGAACCAAAGAGTTTATGGGTGCAGGTTTTAAGGTGCAGACAGTCAAGTAGTTTTTCTGCAGTGGATCAATAGTGATTGGTGTATGTGTTGATGTATGTTTGTATTATTCATATTTCAGGGTAGACAACAACCACTTGCTGCTACTCATGATTCATGTATTCAGAGAGAACGAGGAGCAGCTGTTCAAGGTGAAGTGTGAAGCAGCCATTTCCTTGATTAATATTAATGGTTTTGTAGAAAGAACAAAAGTTATTATAATTATACATATCAAGTTAATGATCTGAATGATTGATTTACATGAACAAAAAAAATTCTGTACTCTGGTTTCCCCCAACGATGAAACAGTTTGTTAGGCTGATGATCCTGCCTTTGCCCTTTATAAAGACACTAATCTGTAGACCTGGAGTTGGTCCCCGGGTGCTGCACTGAGGCTGCCCACTGCTCCTAATACTAAGTAACAGTATGTTTGTAACCACAGATGGTGAGGATGAGCACAGGACACATGGAGGGGGATTTGCAGCCCCTTTACCTGCTGCTGACTGACTGTTACATCTACTTGCTTAGGAAGGGTAAGTGACTAAAAAGCCAGGGCTGATTGGCCTATTTTTTAACAAGTAGGGGACTGGTACAAGTCATGGATTGAGACAGACTAAAATTCTCTTGAGGGTCACAATTAAGTTTGGTATAGAGAGGAAACATTCCTCTACATTTTCTGTTAGCTGTTTAGCAATTTTCTAAAAACTAAAATGAAAGAAAACAAATCCAAATTAGTTACATCAGTTACTTCAGTTAGATGGCTCTTTAGAAATGACATTGACATGTGCTCATTACATTTCATGGTTGTACCTTTGCTTTGATGTTCAGGTGCAGCAGAGAAGCCGTACACAGTAGAAGATGCTGTTTCTTATAATGAGATGGACTATGTTTCAGTAAGTGGCATTCACAAGACGTTGCCTCGTTCTCTCATTTGTCCTTGGCTTGTGCTGATAAATGTGGGTTTCACTGTCTTCTGTTATTAGTACGGTTCCATGAGTGTCCAATCACATCAAACTTTTTTGTGTTTCATCTGCTAATTGGGTTGTATTGCTATTGTCTTTTAGGTGGGCCTTGACCAGCAGACAGTGACAGTGGTTTGCACCAACAGGCGAAGACAATTCCTTTTGGACACAGCTGATGCCTCATTGACGTTGTGAGTGCACATATACCTCTGTCTCTTGTTTGTTAAATGTGGGTCCTTATAATGGATCAGAGATACGGTTTGTTCTGCCTTTTCAAGTATGTGTTAATGCTTGGTGGAAATTAAGACTTAATTTCCACCAAGCATTAACACATCTCTGCAAAGGGACATATAGACAATTACGTTAAGCTTGCAAAGAAGTCGGCTTGCATGCCATCAAAAACTTCAACTATTCGTCATGGGTAATTGCAGTCTCATGCATCATGAATTCACATGATCTGCATTGGAATGTGGACCTTGTAGACAACCACGTGATGGAGGGGGGATGAACACAGATGGTGCATTTAGGGCACACTAATGTATTATTATTAGAGTACGTAATGGATTCTTCCCTGGATCATGTCCAACTAGCCCACGAAGTTTCATTGAAATCCGCCAATAACTTTTTGAGATATCCTGATATAGACACACGGACAAATGGACAGAGAGACAAACACGACCAAAACCATAACCTCCTTGGTGGAGGTAGAAATAGAATTTATAGGGAATTAACATAAACTTAATTTTTGGCCTCTTCACTTGCCAAACCCTAATTATTGTGTGATGAGCAGAAATACACTTTATGGGCCTGCATCATTTCTCCTTTCAGTGTGCATCACCTTACAAGGCTTCTGTCATCTGAAGTTTAGAGTACAACACAAGTTTAAAGTCATTTTTTACCTCATTTTACTGTAATCTCGATTGTTGTTGTTTTTATCCTATGTAATTTCCCATGTGATTTTAATGTCTTTTTTAAATGTATGTATGTAATTTTAATGTATGTATGTAAAGCGTCTTTGAGCGTTTGGAAAAGCGCTATACAAATTAAATGTATTATTATTATATTATGATGTGTAGAAGAAGTCACGTGGTGTCTTCAGACAAATTGCTCACTATGATCAGCTGTTCTGCTCTGATCTCTGTTTGGCTTGAAGATATCACTGACTGCCACCAGATGGCACTGCATATAAGGCTTGAAAGAAACCTGCAGCACACAGAGCCTTAACGGCATAGACATAGACTCCAGAATAACTCTGCATAAAGTGAGATTCAGAGGTGGAAAGCAATTAAGTGCAATTACTCAAATACTATACTTAGCTGTAGCCAGTTCAAATCCTTCTAATCCTTCTATACTTCTCAAATACTTCTTCTAGTACTTTGTTACAGTTTTTGTTAAACTCACAGTGTATTGCAGTTTGTTAAACAAGGGGGAATTAAGGATGTATGTATGTCACCTTGTTAATAGGGCACAATTCTCACGGCTGACATTTTTACATGTCAGCATGAAAATCACAGGAAAACTTTACTGATGATGGCTCCATTCCATGCCCATGAGCCAGCATGCACAGTAGCAGGGCGCTGGCACAAATAACCTAAATTGAATGCAGCCATTGTTCGTGTTCGTTCATTAATTAAATCTGCGCTAAAAGTTAAAACGTCGCTTGTGATAGCATTGCCAGTCTTAGTCACGGGTTCCTGATATGATCCGATCAGTTAACCTCTTTACATGGGATTCCATCAACGCACAATCGATTCTCAACAAAATAAATTGATTGATGGGCGAGATAGTTCTGTTATCCAATGGGAAATGACACAAGAGTCATATGGGCGTGTCACCGGTAGTGTGTACTTAAACAATTTCTACCCTTTAAATTGTCTGCAAGGACATTTCCACCCATACCGTACTGTCTAAACGCCTAAATGACTCCTCTCGCATCTTTAGCTCAAGGGTACATTTTAGTAACGACTTAATTTAAATATTTCCAGTCCCCCAATTAGACAATGGAGTTGTAGGACGTTTGGATATCTTCCCTGGCTTCGGAGAAGCAACCGAAAAGCGCCTGCAGTCAGCACTGAGGGTGAAAATTCTCTCGTGACTGTCACTGAATGCAGGCTATCGCTAGCTCCAATAAATGTATTGAAAACGCAGGTATGTAATCAATTTTCAATCAATTTCATTTGAGTGGGATATTATGTGAAATATTTGTTCATCGTTGGGTGTCATCTTATTTTGATAAAGGTTGATAAAGATGAGTTCTCTCAGCTACACAAACAGTTTTGACAGCTGCCATTGCAACGACCAGCACAGTATAACTGCTAAACGCTAAGATTGCAAACAAACAAATCAAAATGGCGCCGCCTTTCTGTGGTTTATTCAAACGGGTTATATTACTCATTCTGCATCGCGGCTAATATGGTTTGAGTGTGGGTATAATGGTTAAAATTGTGAAGCTTCATTGCTTATGCCATTTGCTGTCAAGGTAGCTAGATCAAGTAGGAGAACTTCTTTTAGAGCTTTCAAAACAAAATAGCACGACTTCGTCTGCCCAGCTAATAACTGAGAATAAAGATTATATTCAAGGAAAAGAATGAATACGATTAAATGTATATTCTCTTAAACGGAGGAAGGGGATCGATAAAACCAACATTTCGGTGAAACATATTTGCAAACATGTAAAGAAAGTAACCTTGTTTCAGTAGTTGCATTGCTGTATTTGTAAATACTGGATCTAAATGGAGCATTTTGAGTGTACACAAATTTAATTCAATAGTTATATTATTTACTAATGATTTATATTTATACTAATATAATTATTTAATATTACTTATTTACTATATTATATACTAATTATTTCGTTACTTTTTAATGCATGTTACTGTTTGATAATGTCAATTTGTCTTTTGCCAGATTGTCGCCAGATTACATTCAAGCTGTAATTTTCTGATTACCTTCTCTAAGGCATTCACTTTTAGAGATAAACATTGCCATTAAATTAATGTGAAAATCAGTATTGCTTACCAATATTAACAACAAAGCGCTTTTATTGTGAAACTGTTTTGTTTAAAGCGGAAATGAGACGTGCCTTTTCGACACAGCTTCTGTCAGATGCTAAACTAACTGGCTTGCTAGCTTAATTGTCGCTCGAGCTCGTTTTGTTTTGCTAACACTACCTTAGTGTTGAAGCCACACTGGCAGAACTTTGGGCTTCAAGTGCGTCATGTCCAACTGTCAGCGTCTCTGAGTGCAGCGAGAGAAGCCCAAGAACATTTGCCAACTCGCGTTATTTAACATATCATTTACCATTTTTTTGTTTTTCTGCAGAAACCAAACTGAAAAGTGGCAGAACAGAGCTGCGATATGCGTCTGTTATGAACGAGTACGGGGAGTATTTGGTGTTTGCTTTCTGCTCTCTTGGTC
>OMOW01014266.1:0-14947 GCA_900312555.1 Lamprogrammus exutus | reverse complement strand
CAAATTTATGTTGATATATATCTCATATATCAACACATAGCAATTGTTGTTTTGCACATAGCAACCGTTGTTTCTTACAACAAGGAGGATAAATGGGCATTCTAAGCATTCCGTGAAAGGCCTCTATTGTGTACAAACTGAATTCAAATTTTGATACATCTTTTCCATTGACATAAGTGCAAGTGGGTCTCAACTTTTACATTTGAGGTCTGTTTTACATTTGAGGTCTGTTTCAAAAACCCTGTGACCTGGACCTCTGAGCCAGCACTGAAAAAATAAACTTCACTTATTATTCATTGTCAGAACACAAATTATGTAATTTGCAAAACTCTATAATGCCAACATTATACTTATTACAAAGGCAATAATGTATTTTCTTTTGGATCCACCTGTCTGCAATACATACATATGGCATGTGTCACTCATTCAGCTTACAACAGCTGTATTCTGCAATTATTATGGTTTGTTACAAAGCGATTCACAAAATCATCAAAGTCCAGGACTTTGCTCGTCTAGACTCTATATTTAAAACACCCAGATTGCTCACCAGATTGCTGTGTCTATCATCATCCATGGTAGATCTCACTTTCACAGTACAACTGCAGGCCAGGGCAGGTGAAAAATTGCGAGTAACAGGGGTGCAAAGTGTATTTATTTATTTATTTATTCATTTCTTAATTTGTTCATTTGTTACCTCAAGGCAGAAATTTTGTTATTTTTTCCTTGAGAGCGACCAGCGCCCACCAGAGGGTGGCGCCCTAGGCAACTGCCTATATGGCCTATGCCTTTAACTGGTCCTGAGAACAATAGTGTTGTTAGCCAGTTGAAAGCTCCACTGGAGCTGTTGGAGTACAATTTCCTCCTTAAGGGTGCCTTGATATCAGGCTAGAAGGAGGGGGACATGGTATTGAGCAACCATCTCACTGATTTTACAGGCTGATTATGCTTGTGAATGAATAACCTCGAAATTCCCAATATGTCTCCTGTTTTGCTTCAGCATGAGTTTTATTACATCAGATATGGATGCTTTATACTGATGGCATTTCTTCCTTTCTGCATCACTTTCTTTCTCTAGAGATGGAGCAGCAGTAGAAATAGTTGGTCTCAGTAAATCAGCAGTTCGCTGGGTTGTGGAGCTCCATGCTAAAGGACTGTTCCCTTATGATGGAGCTAACATACACAGAGATGGTATTATACACACACACACACACACCAACCATCATAATCAATTTGTTGGTGTACACTTGCTATTTTGTAAACAAGCCTAAAGCTTAAAGTGATATACATCATTGGTTTACAGCTGAGATACTTAACTAGCAAGGGGAAAAACACCTTCCGGTGTTAAAAACAACAAAAACCCAAACCTCTCATGAACTATAAAGGTTGAACGTCTAGGCAGACTGACAGACAAACACACAGTTATACGTAAATGTCTTTGTAGTAGGAAAAAAAAAAAAGAAAGCCCTGATGGTTTTTTTTGTATTATTGTGTGTCCTGTACTCTCAGCAAAAATAAAAAATATTCTTTCCATTGCTTTCCAGGTAAAGAAGTGTTTATATCTTATGCCCAGTGGAACAACCAGCTCCAGCAGTCTTTTGAAGTGGCTTTCTGGGTGTCTGGGGACCCAAAGGACCCCAATGAGAAGCATCCTGATCTGGTACATAAAAAAAGTATCTATAAGGACAGTTATGGAGCATCCAGTCCATGGTGTGACTACCAGCTGAGACCCAACTTTACAATTGCCATGGTGGTGGTAGGTAGACAACAGATGCACTCATACTTTTGGTCATGATAGAGATATAACTTAGGACCTGCATTGGGATTTGGATCATTGCAGAAGCAAATAATATAATAATTGTGTATTGGCTGCATATGCAAAGATCAAATCAGAGGTAACTTTAAGGTTTGTCAGGGGCAAGTTTATACATTTTTGGTTTACAAAGTGGCATCAAGTTATTCTGCAGAAAGAATCATTCCGTCAAAAACTTCAGTTTGTTTTGGGAAGACGAAAGACAGGTTCGTGTTTTAAAGGGATAGACAGGACACAATGGAAAACCTCATCCCCACAAAGCTGAACAGAAGATGATCCTGTCAAGTTGGAAATAGACTGGATTCTAATCATCTGAATATATACATTGCTATAATACTCATAATTCCCCTGTTGATCTATTGACTTACAGTATGTACTCCCACTTAAGTCATAAATTCTGAACATGGCCATAAGTGACTAGACCAGTATGTCTGGTAACTGACTGAGCGAGGTGTTAACAGCTGAGTTGATTGGCTGGTTGACCAGTTCCTTGTGTTTTCCAGGCTCCAGAGCTGTTTTCAGTGGAGAGGGCATGGCATGCTCTTGAGGTGGCTGAGAAAAAACTACTGGGGCCACTGGGAATGAAGACACTTGACCCTGAGTAATGCATCTTCAGTCACACTCAGTATAAATATACACACACACACACACACACAAACAATGTCTCACCACTTAAAGGTAATTTGTCTTTTTTTTGAGGAATCCAGGATTCTTTGCAGTGGTTGCGAGGACAGCTACAGTGACCATAAATAGATTTGTGTTCACACCCTGCCTTGGAAATCAAAGTCACTAAGCCACAACTCGTACAAATCGGCTACTGGAGATACGACGAAGTCTGACTGTAATGCCTCATTTACACCATCTGAGTATCTGGATAATGATGGAACTTGGATTTACAGTTTGCATCATAATGCATCCTCGTTATCCTTCATGCAGCTTGGATTGTGATTGGAACTCAGTAGGCAAACTGTTGAGAGAGAGAGAGATGAGATATACTTTATTGTCCCTCTTATTGTCACTCTTACACATTGGGACACATCGCGTTTACCTGAGGGTAGGAGCTGATACTCAGAGTTAAGGACATGGCACAGGTTAGCCACTAGTTTCTGTGCGCTCGCAGTGAGTTCTTTCCTTCCTATGATTTTCATTGCAGTTGTGCTGTTTAAACCCATCTTCCTCCTTGCTCCATAGATGATCTTCATCCATTTCTAAAAAATGATAACTTTTTTGTGTGGGTTGTCAGTGTCCATGTTGCAAGTGCAAGTAACCATTTGCATTAACAGGTGATTTCATTATCAGAAAATGAAAATGAAAACAGATGTTAATGCCAAGATGTAAATGAGGTCCAAATGATTACCGTAGCTATCCTCACAATCATTGCCGCTTAAAGACCCTGTTTGTTAGGACTATTAGCAGAACTTGTAGAAGTTGAAGCAGCCCTATTAGTTGTATACTGTACCTTCTGTGCACATGCTCTCGCTGTATTTTCAAAATGAGTCAGTTCGCATTCAGCCCCTTTGTAATGTGATATTTATGTTGCCTTAGTGACATGGTGTACTGTGGTGTCTATGACAATGCACTTGACAATGACAACTACAACTTGGCAAAAGGCTTCAACTACCATCAAGGACCGGTGAGTCAGTTCCCCCTCCACTGGTGTTTTACTCAGTTAAAGACCTGTTATGTCAAATGGTGCCATTCTTCTGAAAACCAACCACAAGTTGACCACCCGGTGTAGTATTCTTCATATCTGACACAGAATCTGATATCTTTGATAAAGTCTTTGATAAAAGAGTATAATGATTAATGAAGGAGAGCAGTGGTACCCAAGCAAAGCCTGCTTCACTTAAACTTTATTCAAATCAATCAAACTTTAGTGAGTCTTGCTACGTTTACATGCACACAGTAGACCGGCTAAGGTCAGTGGTCCATCTAATACACTAGACCGAAACAAGATATTTATATGAGCTGTGCTCATAAGTAGTCCATTTATAATCCAGTTACATGTAGACTACTCAAGCATATCCATTCAACTCAGCTCACCCCTCCCTCATGAGGTTTCCTCCTCTCTCAAAAAGTGTGGCTTCATTCTCATGAGCTCACTCATGTCTGATGAGTTTAGCGGCTAGTACAGCTTTGAGGAGTCTGGAAATTTCATCAGAAGAGCAGAAAGTTTCTATTCTCTTTCTTTGAGCAAAACAGCTGCTTAAATTCAGGTGTCACTGCTAACGCTGTGTATGTGCGTGTTTGTAGGAATGGCTGTGGCCAGTGGGTTACTTTTTGCGTGCTAAGCTCTACTTTGCCAAGAAGCTGGGTGAGGAAACCTTTACCAAAACAGTCACCTTGGTCAAAAATGTTCTATCCAGACATTACACGCACTTGGAGAGGTAAGAATGTTTACCATTTCCTTCCTGTTTTTTCTCCCATTTACTGTGTTTTGTACCACATGATGGCAAATGGTTTAGCAACTAAAGTTTATTTCAGTAAAACTTGACAATAGTAAAACAAAGCAAAAACACCTGAGTGACTTGTTGTCCATGTTGATGTTAACTCTTTCTGTCCTCAACATATTTGTGATGTTTTAGTATTTTTCAATCTCACCTCACCTCGCCTCACCTCTGCCTCCTCAGGTCTCCATGGAAGGGACTGCCAGAGCTGACCAATGAAAATGGCCAGTACTGCCCCTTCAGCTGTGAAACCCAGGCCTGGTCTTTGGCCTGTGTGTTGGAGGTCCTTTATGACCTCTAGATGACCCCCACCCCAATGTGATGCTGTTCTTTGTCCTGCTGTAGTTAAGACAGAATGAAGCAAGGCTCACAGAAACATGAAGCTGATTTAGAGAGTTATCCCTTTTTCCTACTTGTCAAGGTCTATAAATGACTAGTTTGAGTTACCCCCATGACCTTTATTTGAAACTTTGACAACATATATTTACTTCTTGATGACCTCTATCTGCAGTCCAAGGTGGTATGGAAAGTTAATTGAATAACAGCATTAACCTGCTGAATGTTGAGATGACATCTAATTTTCCCATATTACACAAATGCATATGACATGAATTCACACGTCCAGTTTAAACCATTATTCAGTAATATTTTCATACTCACACTGATGGTCCCAGGGCCACACATTTACATAGCAGTAATATCATGGATACTCGATTGATTTGTCTTGACCTGCATAATCTATAAATGTCTGTAGATAAAGAAGTTGCCAGGGGTTGGAAACATCCTGTGTTGCTTCCCAAATAAGATGAACTAAAAATCCTCTTCACTACAAAATCTGAAATGTATTTACCAACAAACTGTATGTCTATTTCAAAAAGTATGAATTATTTAATTTAATTATATAGCTAAATGCACTGAGAGAAATTTCTTTTCAGGAAATAGCTGCAGTATTTTCCCAGATGATACAGAAAATAAATCCAAACAAATCATGATCCACAAAGTGATCCATGTTCCGAACTGAGCTGAGAGCCCAATCACTCTCTAATGTATGTTGCATTGTCATGTTGTGGATAATTTTATCTGCATTGATACACACTGATGTCCTGGTGAGCTAAATGTTGACATAATGACCCACACAAATGCTATGTTCTGTTGTAAGGCAGGTTTTGTTCAATTATAACCTCACTCCATTTCACTCATTCAGATCAGAAAAACATACTGCCCAGAGGTTTTCTTTACCAAAGGTGAAATAATGTTCACTTGCCGTGTCTGACTGATTTAAGTGCAACTAAATCTTTCCAAATTTACCACATAAGTGATTTGATGGATTTAAGATCATACAGTTATGTGAGTATGAACATAGGGTTTTTACTTAATTCACTTTCACCTCAGTCCGTTAAAGAGGCCCATTACATTCTCTACTATAATTGTAGCTCATGAGAGCTCTAACATCTGCCAAGGCCAAACAAGTGAAAATGTATCTTATTATAAGATATTTTCTTAATTTATCAGACAAGTCTGTGGTGAAATTCTACCTCTGCATTTGACCGTCCAAAATACTTTGGAAACTTCACACTGAAAGGATTAGTGTCATCTCGGGGTTTGAAGAAATTTTTAGAATTTATTATTCAGAAAGCACTTTGACCTTATTGTAAAGACATACAAATATTTATTTTGACCATAGCAGGTACATGTTTTGATGAAAACACTAAATAAAAATATGATCAATGGCTCATTTTAAAGTGAAACTCCAGAGGTTTTACAAACTTTCATAATTTTGTACGTTGTTTCTGTGCAAACGAGGTCACTGTTTTTTGTAAGTTGCATTCTGGTGATATTTGGTGTTCACTTACCAGGCCCATAGACCTTTGAATGGACCCTTATGGATCCCTGTGCTAAACACGTGGGAAAGCCTCTAAAAGCTGCGCCACATGAAGTTATAAGGGTGTGAGAACTTATCTGTCACTTAGTTTAATTAGATACAAATATGTCCACTGTTGCTTCAGAAAGTGTTTTTCCGAGCTGATTAAATATTGCTAAGATATATGCATGCAAGAAGGAAAAATAGTAACCAAAGAAAATTGATTTTACAAGGTGTTACTGTCATTATCGCATGACAAAGCTCTATTTGGGAATCCATAAGATACCCGTAGCTTTTATTGTGCCATGCATATCTTCTATCTTTGTGCTGTTGAAGTAACATCACATGGATCCACAAGGGTCCATTCAATGGTAAGTGAACACCAAATAGCTCCAGAATGCTGCAACTTACAAAAAACACAATGTCAGTGACCTAGTTCAAACGTAAAATACCAGAAAACCATGAAAGTTTGTAAAATCGTCAGAGTATCGCTGTAAATAACCTGTTAGTGTGCATTTAGGTTCTTCCTGAGTCAAACCCATGACCTCTGCCCTCAAGGTTTAGACACAAGGTAACTGATTACTGGTTGTAATGCTAGTCATGTTAATACTTAGTATAATGTGTTTAAATATGTTTTCAGAACTAATGCCTTTAACTGTTTTAAAATAGTTCACATTCAGAACGACTATTATAGAGTATTTTGTCCAGTGAACATCACCTGCCTGCAGTGACATTGTGTGTCAACAGACTAAGAAAACAGGTTAAGATGGGACCATACATTTGTGAATTCAGAGAAAATGATTCTACCTGTCACAGAATGATCACTCAAATCCTTTGATCTGTACATCCTTACAGGATAGTCCCAATGCTATAACTCTGCATCACTATGAGACCTTCAAACCAAACACCATATACTTCATACTTACCTACTTTTATCCAATTCACCACAATTCCGTTTCACTTTATGCCCTCACAAGTCAAGCAACGACTGTACAGTACCAACACCAGAAATTCATCTACAGAATCTCACTATGGGGGTGAAGCACTCCAATCTATTGCAGCAACAGTTTCCACAAGGCAGTTTTGAAATTGCAGTGTTTGTAGAGGGTGACTCTCCTGCTGTTGATCTGTTGCTGTAGCTGTCCTGGTGAGAGTTTTGAGTATTCATGGTGCAACTGTGTGAGGACTGAATACCTTTTAGATTAGATACATGAATTATCCTGCTAAAACAGTCTTCCTCTGTTTCTTACGTGTGTCTTGTCTTATTTACAAGCTGTTCATGTTGTTGTTGTCCTGTTAAGTGTTCCTGTGCATGCTTTGTGCTCATGGAGAGTAATTCACAGTTGAAAGGTAGATTATGGCAGATATTTGTGCATTGAAGGTACACTTCGCATTTAGATGTTTAACTTGGAAATTCAGTAAGTGACAGATAAGTTCTCACAAAAAGAAGGAACTGGGTGCGACAAACAGCATAAACAGGGATATTTATGAGGTTTTGATGCTCCTGTTTTTTGTTCAGGACATTGTGATAATGCTGTATGTCTCAACACTCAATCGTTGATGTAAATGAACTGATCTGTCTTTTATCTTCTTCTTCTCTGCTGTCATAATTCATCATGTAGACCATTTGAATTCTTGTTTCCTAATATGAAAAAACTACATCAGCAGATATAATTTTTGACTCACCACAGTTGCTGTGGTGTCTAGAAAAGTGTAACCTGGTATACAGTTTGTAGCAGCATTGCTGTTTCTACAGGTCAGATGCTGACTCTAAAGGCCCCAGTATACTACAAAAGACATAGGATGAAATGGCAAAAGAACAGAACATGTCCTGGACTGTTCACAGCATAGTGGGAAAATATTGGGAATATTTTCTGCCCCACGACCCGGCACTGGCCAGGCACAGTAAGGGGGCGCTGTTTCCTGCCTCACCAGTGACCCATCACTGCCCTGGCCAAAATGACATGCCCCACCTCACCAGTGACCCACTGACGGACTGTGGAGCACTGCCCTGATAATCCACAGCAAACAATATAAGTTACACCATTTTAAATATTTTTTCCACTCTCTCTTTTTGTTCTTTCTGTTTCTTCCTGGTTTAACATGAACATCCACATTGTGTTCCAGATGTCTCTGTGAGCAACACAGCCAATCACAGGGCTGGTGCGCACGCGCTCACAGCCACTGGTTTATGCAGACTCTCCCCTGCCATGATCTCATTCTGTGTGTGTGAGCAAGTCCAGAGAAGAGAACAGGACAGACATTGATGTCTGACTACCATGATCTGGATCTGTCTGACAGTTAAATCAGGAGGAGACAGAAAGAAGAATAAAACTAATGGTTTATCTTTTATTGCTTGCTGTGGATTATGGTCACTGGTGAGGTGGAGCATGTCGTTTTGGTCAGGGGTAGGGCAGTGCTGGGTCACTGGTGAGACAGGAAATTGTGCCCAGTCACTGACCGCCTATGGTCCCTCTAATAAGAACCTGAATCACTGTGTCTTAAGCCTTGCATGTTGTCTTTTTGCCCTGAAACTTCTATTTCTTATTATGTATACAGGGGCCTGTTCAAATCCTACTCCAACAAGTACTGTTCATTTTTTGATGTTGGCCAAGGAAAAGTACTTTAAAATTAAGTCAAAAGATATAGAGGAATAATCAGGTCTAAGTTAAATAAAACTTTAAACAAAGTGAAATATTTCATAGATTCAGTATTGTCATTTTAATCCATTTTATGAAACTAATTATTTTTGTATTATTGAACATAAAGTATTTCATTTGTATAAGAACATCTAGGATATCATACAGTATTGTGTTTGTTCTAACACAGATCCCATCTCTGCAACATGAGCTATATGTAGACTGATTCATATTCATGTCTTGTCTTTTCATTGGTCCGTGTGTGGTTTGTAATGTCATTGATAATGTTGTCATTTGTTTCCTGTTGTTATAGATCAATGCTAAATAAAGTGTTAAATGAAATGGCTGGTGTCCCCTCGCTTTTCAGCTTCTAGAACATCTGAAAGCCAGCCAGCAAGTCAGCCAATTAGTCAGCCAACTGTCCAGTCAGCCAGCCATCCAGCAGACTGATGCACAGTAAAGCTGTGGAGAAGTCCTGAAAATAAAGAAACATAAGTAAGTAACTCAGCCATAACAACCCGTTAAAAGAGAAGACAAACAGCCAGTCACTCACTCTCAATCTAGCTGCAGAGCTCCCACTGGTGTGAAGTGTGAGTTTGTTGCTCTTCACTTGTACCCAGTACTTTGTGTAGTCCTGGACCAGAGTGGCACTGTCATGTCAACAACAACATTACTGTTACATTTCAATGTGTGGGCATCCAACAACATGCAGTTCAGGTAAAGTGCAGATTATGGACTGTTCTTATATAGTGCTTTTATCCAAAAGTGCTTCACATTGACCTCAAATTCACCCATTCATACAGTGATAGCAGGGGCATACCATGCAAGGAGACAACATCAGCAGGAGTTAGGGGTGAAGTGTCTTGCTCAGGAACACTTAAACATGTTCCCTAGGAGGAGTCCAGAACCGAACCAGGAACCTTTCAATCTCTAGATGACTGCTCTACCCTCCTGAGCCATGTCACATATGTGTCAGAGGCTTGGAACCTGTTTGAGTTATTACCATGAAATCTGCAGTTCCTATTTTTCCCCAGCAATAATAACTGAATCAACAATATGTTTTAAATTTGGTGCAGACTCTTGTTATTTGATATTTGGATCATAACCGAAAGCTTAAGCCAGTGAGGAAACGCCAATATGCAGTACCACTAATGACCACTAACACAAGAACAAAGTTTTTAACAAGATAAGATATAGTCTTACTAGCTAATTTCATATCTTGTATGTCTTGGTGGCAATTACAAAAATACTCCATCATAAAGATAGTACAGTATAAAGGTAATGTTTATTTTGGATCACGTGTGCTTGATTGATAGGAGGATCAGCCATAGTTATATGTTATAGCTCCACCCAGGCTGCCCCCTCTTTTCCTATGTTTGGATTTTCTGCTTCCAGTCGCAGCCCTTCCTCACACTGGACAGAGCTGAACTTGTGCCACTAATAATGATAACAATCCTTGCATTCCATTTAGATGTGCCAGAGTCAGGATTTTTTTTTTTTAAATTGAAATTTGAAATGGTAAATTGCTCAGAATTGATCAATTTTCAATTTCAAAGTCATTAATTGGTTTTTCAATGACTGGGTCAAAGTTGAACTTGTAAAAGTAAGAAGCTGCACAACTGTAGTGGATGATTGTGCCTGTGCCTTCTGCTGTGTTGCTGCATCAATATAATTGCATTAGATTTATAAAAGTCTTCCTTCTGGGAAAAAAAAAGCATATGCATGGCCTTGTATCCGACCACTATACCTCTGAAACATCAGGCAAACACTGAGAAAGAAAGAAAACAACCCATTGGTCAATGGGGCCATTGCAGCTGTGGCCCCACCCCTGGTCAAGGCCCAGTGTCGGGGCATGCTGGCACACTGGCATAGCGATATGGAGCAGAGCCAACATTAATGTTTTTCTTATTGCTCTGCTATGACAAAGCTCTGTTGCCAAGGCAGTTAGCACGGAATTCATCTCACAACTTCAAAACATCAGTTAAGAAACACATGGATGATGTCACTGACAGTGGCCATGTTTTATGATTGCACACATGTAATCATCTTTAGCAATCCTGCACAGTAGGAGTAGTAGTAGCCTTAAAACATTTCTTTGGAAAATGTAGCTGGATAATGATATTTATGACGATATGAAAAAAATATACTGCTACTGTACAATTTTTTTATTGATGATCACAGCAGCACACAATACTGCAAATAGTAACAGCATACTGTAAGTCAAGTGCCCTGAGTTTCAAAATTAAAATGTAAACATATGAGGCATAAGAGTTTCCCATGAAATTTCATGTGCAAGTATAAATAACCTCAACTCAATAATATGACCCATAACTATAGGTAAACTTGACCGTCTCTCGTGCTACTTCAACACTCTAATCTTCCAAAATTGAAATAATATTATAACAACTGACCTGACATTTTCAGTACAAATGTAAAAAGCAATGAAAAGAAAAGTTAAACTACCAAACCAAACAACACAGATAAAGAAATAATACAGTTAAATGATAATCAAGTGTGCTCTAAATTTATAGAGTAAATGTAAACAGTAAAATAATTGATTTGTGTATTTTGGATCAAGCTTTTTCATAAGTCGCTGCGAGCCCTCCCTTTCCACCGTATGGATTAGCATCATATCCTCAGCAAAACAAAATATAATCGCTTTGGTAAAGTCATACCACCGTGCTGATTCTATCATGGGGTATACAACACTCCTTGTTTTTTTCTGTTGAGTCATCGTTAACATGACTTGTGTGCTTTGTTTGGACCACACTGTTTGGCTGTACTCAACATGGTGCTTGTGCTGTATGTGGTGAAATTAGTTTGTTGCGTTTCACCCTTTAGCTGTTATCATCTTTCTGCATATTTTGCAAATTATTGTTCCTTGTCACTCCCTTTATTCGAACTTCTTCCTCCTCAGAAGCGGAGGAGCTACTTTGGCTTTTGGCTATGTTTGTTTCAGCTGCATGTTCTTAGAACCTTGTCATTATCATGATATGACAAATTTTGATCAAAAAATAAATATACCGCTGTTATCATGTACAATATGATATGACACAGCACAGCTCAGACACAGCACAGCTCAGTACTGGATAAATAAACGTACAGTACATGTTCCATGACAGTTACACTTCACACTCTCACTACATGGGGTGTTCTGATAAGATTTGTTTGGTTTAGTTTGGGTTCAAGTTTTGATCAGGTCAAGGTAATAGTAAGCAAATACTGCTGTAGTCAGTCAGTAGTTTACATGCATAATGTACTCAGAGTTTTGTCTTTACTGTGATTAAAGCAAAAATGCAAGTAAGATTTATACATGGATGGAATTAATAGGATTCTACCAGATTTGCATTAAGTAGTACATGTTGCACTGATTGTAAGCCAATGGAGAGTTTTACAAGCCTAAATTCCCCCAAAAATGTTGAGACAGTGTGTAAAATGCAAATAAAAACAGAAAGCTGTGATTTCAAAACTCTCTTTTACCTAAACTTAATTGAAAACGGTACAAATACAAGATAATTCATATTTTAAGTGAGTAACAGAGAGAGAGAGAGAGAGAGAGAGAGAGAGATTACCTGAAGTAGATTTCTCCATAGTTACTGTTGCTAGGTGCCTCCCAGATCAGCTGGATCTTATTTTTCTGTTCTCCTGATGCCTGACTGATAGTTGAGTTCTACAGACACACATTCTTTACACATTAAGCCAATGATGAAATACAAATGAAAGAAAATGTGATAGAAAAAATCAAGTTGCAATCTCTCCTCTTTTGTTACAATCGTTGAAGTTACATACCTGAACTTTTTTGAATAGTCTCATTGCATACGTCAAACGGTTATATATGAAATTTCATGTTTATTCGCCAAAGCGTTGCTGAGATACAGCTTCACTTCCTGTTTGGCGTATTTGTCGTCAGCTGCGTTTGCGTTTCAGGTATGTTACAAACATGAAACTTCTTGTGTGCAGTTAGGCCATGGCAGAGAAGTAAGGTTTCTATTTTGGTGTATTAATACAACACATGATTGGTGAGATATGAACTCACATCCTGTTTACCTGACTAGTAGGTAGTACTGTCATAAAAGTGCTAGGGTACCGTTGGGGTGCTACCAAAGAGTTGTGTGTAAAGTTTTGTTTGAATACCTCAAATCGTTGCGGAGGTACAGCATCACTTCCTGTTTGGTGTCTCCATACTCAAATACCTTAATACATGAAGCAAATACCTCCATGCAATATGGAGATAATTGACCTGCGTTTGACTCATCTTGGCCCAAAGAATCATGGGACAGAATTTAATTTAGATTTCAAGCTACATGGCTCAAAACTTATGATCAGAAATGTGACCTTTGACCCTTTGAGGGCCAGTACCAAACGTTGTCAGATAACTATTCAGACCTACCCTTTAAATGTGCCAAGTTTCACAACTTTTTACCATATTGCTATAGGGGATGCCACAGACTTACATTGCAGAAGAAAAAAAAAATGCTAACAAATACAATAATTAAAATAAATAGAACTGAGAATAGTCATATGAAAATGTCTAATACAATGTAAACCTGTATTTCATGTCACCCTGAAGAAGGCACCTCAGCCAATATGCCTGGGTCTGTAACCCACAATCTTTTTTTTATTTCCGGCATAGTAGGTTTTCAACACATTTCAGTTATGAAATAGCCAGTGACATGACGGCTTTTTATTTTACAACAGTTGAAGAGTGCCTCGGAATCTCCTTTCTGTATTTCATGTCATTCTCATATAAAGCTTCAGTATATTCAACATGCATTAGGATAGGGCTGACAATTTGACTTTGCCCTGTGACCTTGACCTATGACAGCAAAGGTTCTGACGAACCTGCCATGTTAGAGCCAAATACAAAAAAACTGTATTTGCCAGTGAATACAACACACCTGCTGGCTACCACATAGGGCGTGTAATTACCTGATGTGTCTATGAATGCTCACACATAAAATGGGTATCATCAGATTATTTCTAAGATTTTTAATGAGATGTGGTAAGTGGTATTCACTTTTTTAAAGTGTGATTTTGATAGTGAGGCCACCTGGTTTTTAATGTTGGTTTATTTTGTCAATGTAAAGGTTTACCTGCTGCTCCCTGTAGTTAATCCATTCAGTCTCATGAATTTGCCAGAGGGGAAATCTACTATCTGAAATGGAAACCCACTGTGATACATTCACACATACCTCCATGTTTTTACAGTGTAGTGCAGTGAACTCGGTAGTGTTGAAGTTGATAAACTTTCCAATCGGCCACAACAATTCTGCATGCAGAAAATCACAACACAACGCCAATGATGTTTATATCTGTTAAGAAATTACTATTAACTACTGCATTACATTACAGCCATTTTACTATTAACCACTGCATGATATTACAGAAATACTGCAGGTATCCCTGCCATTACTGCTACTAAAACCACTACTGGTGTTTTTGGTACTTCTAGTACTGCTTCTGCTGATGGTCCTCGTAAAATTGTTCGTACTACTACTACTACTACTACTACTGCTATATGTAGGGTGACAATACTGTACAACTACTATTATGGACACATTACTGCAGTTAGTTCTTAAGTATTACTAATGCCACCAAAGCTATAGCCACCACCGGTTCTACTGCCACAAATACAAGTGATATTATTACTACCTACTGCTGCGGCTGCAAATTCTAGTAATAGTTTCAACTGTAATCATCTGGGTAAGGTTTTATGCATCTTAAATAATTGTCATTCTGCATATTTCAGTTACAGACATAAACCTTTCAGATGAAAGGTTGCCTTGTTTACCTTGTTCCCATTGGGTCCTGGCCTGTAATAAGAATCCCTTAAATACAGTGGAATTACTCTGATCCACCTCCAGGCTCACTAGAAGGAGGAAAGCAAGGTGAATGAGGGGGAGTCATGCTAATAAGTGTAAGTTTACACTTTATTGATCCTCTTAGGGCAGGGGTGGGCAAACTTTTCTTAAAGGGGGCCAGGTAGGATAGTGTGGAAACATCGGGGGGCCGGGTGCGTCTTGCATCATATGGATTTTTTTTTTTTTTTTTGTTTGTTTTTGTTTTTTAAACATAGAGATACACAGAGATGACGGTCCTCAGATTACGGAGCTATCAATAATCAATACATCAGCAAGCCTTTTTGTCACACCCTCAAATGCACATAACACTAGCAGTTAGAATTCATAGT
>OMOW01014186.1:0-11293 GCA_900312555.1 Lamprogrammus exutus | reverse complement strand
AACGCGACCAATGATGTCTGAGAATAGGGGTCCTGGGTGGGCTTCGCACCCAGGTGTGAAGACATGTGGTATCTGGCTCTTTGTCTGTCCCAGAACAAAGGAGCATGCGGTCTCACTACTTTTACAGGCCTGAGAGGCCCTACAAATGTGCGTTAAAGCATCCAGAAACATAGCAAAGGAAGAAGGTTTTTCTCATCTGAGAAGAATGATGGTGCTCATGGAAACGAAGTGTCGTTCGCTCAAGTTTCTCTCACACAAGAGTCCTGCAGCCTCACAGGGGTCAGAGAACCTGAATGCGTGCTGCCAATAGTACCAGTGAAGATCAAGTCAAGAAAGAGCGACAAGTATGTGAAAACAACATTCTGCACCGAAGACCTGCAAAAGAGACTGAATATTAAAGGGAAACCAACACAAATACTTCTCAACACCAATACAAACCTGGAGAACCGAAACTCATGAACAGTTATGTGATATTGGACCTTTAAGTATGCACCACCAAGTATATTGAGCTACCCAAGGTGTTCACCCACAGCAACATACCCGTTCACACCGAAAACATACCCAAACAGATGTCCAGAGGTGGTCTCATCTCAGTGAGGTGCGCTTGCCAGAATTAGATTTGAATGTTGGCCTAACTTGTTGGAACAAACTGTCCAAGAGCAATGGAGCCATGGCCCATCATCAATGGTCAAAACGGAGGACTGTACGTTGTGAAGACGGCCACTGGCTTGAAGGGGCACACAAGGAAGGAACTGAATGACACAGAGAACAAACTGCCTCATTGTTCAATGAAAAGGATCTCTATGATGGAAATTAAAAACTTGTCCAACAGTACAACATTTATTTTCCAGAGTGCAACTACGACGACAAAGAGGAGATGTCTCAAGAACACAAACAGTTCATGCAGTCTGTGCAGAATACAACAATTTTTGAGAACGGACATTACAGCATTGGTTTGCCACTCAGACCTTCAGACTTCGGATGCAGTGCCACTGTTGCATTATTTTTCAGGTGCTCTTGTGGGCTGCAGAATCACATTTAGGGCATTTTGGCATAATAATAATAATGATAACTAGATTTGTAAAGCAAATATACCAGGATCCACTCACCCCAACGCGACCTGGAACCCATGGTGCACCAGCATGGGGCTACCTGGAAGGAAAGGGTGTTGCCAAGGAACAGGATAATCATCATTTGCACATTTTGACGCTGGAGCAAACTCAGACAGCGTACCACAGCTGTCTGACCACCACATGGATCTGCTGTTGAGGGCCATGGAGTCTGAGTCTGTGCCCAAAATTGACTCAAAAATGTGAATGGTCTCTTATTTGAGCACTGTTCTGTCATTCTGCAAACAATGCATTTGCCTTTATTATAGCGTCCCCTTAGGGTCGACATAAGTCATTTTTTGTGTATGGCTAGATCTGCCACTTCACCTTAAGCATTTCTCCAAAAATGACACTGTGTGACCTAAAATGAAGCCAAGTTTCCAACATGAAAATCAAAAAATCTAAAATGTATTGTACCCGATACAGGCTATTACTTCTTTATGATACGTCAAACAGCTCGCTCATCAGAGGCCAATCAGTTGATAAGGCGTGGCCATCAATGACATTTGCATGGATAGCTCATGACTGGAATGTCCTACCATCATAAAACTTGATACATTGCATCACTACGTAAACATAAATCAGTAGGCCAACTTTTACCAGGTTTCACCCATAGTAACTAACTAACTTACAAATCGCAATATCTCCACAATTGAAAATGGTAGATAAGCTGAAAGGTGGAAGTGGTGGCTTATGTCAAATGATGTGTCTGGACTCAAGGAACATAACACTGAAAGAATTATGACGTGTATCATAAATAAAAGTAATAGCCTGTATCGGGCCCCTCCCGAGACCATGTGTATGGAATCTTGTGAGGTTTGGACCAATTTTATATGAGAAGTAGCGAAAAAAATAGGTGCAAAGGGGCGTGGCTTATATCAGTGGATGCGTGTAGACTCAAGGGAGTTGAGGGAGAAAGAATTTTGACTGTATGCCAAACGGTTTGCAAGTTATGAGCAAAACCGTTCAATGGCTAATGAATTACCACATGGAGGCGCAATAGTGATGACTGCTGAATATGACCTGCTCATGCGCATTGTGTACCTATGATGCTTGTGTTTGGGTTGGGTTTCTGTAGCACAGATACTTTTAGGGCTGAACAATAACAATAACAATAACAAATACTGTATATTATTCACTAACTTACACTTATTATTTCACCATGTTTTATATTCAGATTTTCAAATTTCTCGTATTAGTATAGGGAAACAAACACATACACAACATATTATGACCTCAATTGTCAGCTGCACCTGGTTATACTACTGTAAGTTACAAAAAATACAAAGCACATGCTGTATAAATAAACTAAAATTTAGTCAGCATACGAGTACAGTCCCTAAAGTCAACCAACAAGCTGATGCTTTCATTCTGCACTATCCCCACATGTTTCTCAGATGAGCACCATGGAGTTCTGTTTCATCTTTTGACATATGTTACCAATGCTATATGTCATTCTTTTACAGTGGTGGAAAGTAAGATATCTTATTTTGACCTCATTTTAAGGTAGCAACACATGTATCTTTACTCAATGATGTAAAGCATATGGAGGAACCTTCGTGAAAAGTTTTATCCAATGTGGCAGAGAGGGCAACAAGTGGCGCAGTCATTTTCAAATGGAAGTTATTTCTACTAGTGTGGAGATTATTTTAACCTATTTTTGTCATAGATGGTCACAAATAATGGTGCATTTAGTATGTTTGTTGTGTCATCTTTTTGATTGTTTTGTTTTTGGTACATTAAGTATTATTGCAGATTAGCATAGCAGCTTGTTGTGCTGCTTTTGGCCATTGTTTCAAATGGGCGGGGCTAGCTAGTGCTATCGCTAATGTTAACACTGAAGTGAAAACGGAATTATTTGATTCAAACTGCCATGATTATAAAAATAACGTACCCATGTGATTACTGGCACTTATCTGTAAGTTGTTTGGATGTTTTCACAAACCAGTGTGTTCTTTATTCACTAATAGGGGCCAGACCTAAAGATCACATTGAGAAAGATAGACTCTTATTGGGGAGAATTTCACCGTGTCTGCTTGGAAATGAATGAAATATGTTTTAAATAATAACAGTGGTTTAGTGTGGTTAGCAGTTTTAATGACTTGTGTCTTGCTAATTTCCTGGAAATAAGCATCAAACAACCATTCTCCTGCAGTTAAAATGAATGTGTCCCCAGTTGCGAACCCATATTAATCATTTATCTATCTATCAACACAATAGCCTACCCGAGGAAAACCTGTTGAAGGATTGAGGCCTAATAGATACATGAATGGCCTTGTGTTTTTAAAATCACTAAATACGTTTTTATTTTCTTGTATATACTGTATATCCAAGTGGTCGCATGCAGGGGATGGGAATAAGCTTTCTAGTTAGGCAGCTGACAATGTACCCATATTGTGGGGAAAGACCATGTTGCTTTGAATGTTGTGAACAGGAGTTTGCGTTGAATGTGAAAAGAAACAGGTAACCCCTACCAATGTTGAAACCAATCACATGCTCTTCAGACAATGTGACTGAAGCTATAACCACTTGATGAAAACAATGTGATGAGAACATATATTTTTGCCTAGGATTTTACATGAAACTCTGATGATGATGCTATAAATCAATCCTACAACATTCAAATATGGAGATAAAGAAATTGAGAAGGAAGAAGGAGCAGAACAATCAAGTAAATCATTTATTGCTATGTGCTCCCCATTACAATATATAGCATCAGTAGTGTACACTTTAATCTACACAAATACAGAGAAAAGGAAGTAGAGCACAGAGTGACTAATGGTCAAGACAATGAAGGTACACATGGCATAAGGAGATTGATACCCAGTACACGGAATATCGTATGTATCATCTTGTATCATCTAGAGCCATCCTATGATAATTACAAGCTTTGAATGACACCATCAATTGAAAATGTCAGATGATTAGACAATACTGACAACTACAAACAACATTTAAAAAAAACAGCCACTTCAGTGGGTTTTGTTTTTTTTGGCACTGTGCTATTATTAAAATGTAAGACCTGTCTCTACAAAAAAGCTGTGAAAAGACAGCATTCTGATAACAATAAAACATCTCAAAATTGAGCTTGTATGTTTACATTAATTGTTTGCAATAAAACAATGTCATACCTCCTCTAAAATTCCTACAAAAATAGAGATGAAAACAAATGTTGACATAAGTGTTATCAGTTTGGTTCATTTGATCAGCTGGCACAGTGAATACTGTAAAAAAATAAAAATAAAGCACACAGTGTGAATAGTTATTTTGCTGGAACAAACTGTGTTTTTGTTATTGCAGTCAGATGCATACCGGTTGTAAGATAATTATTTTTAATAAATAGATTTCACTTGCTTCTTCTGCCATAAAAAACATTTAGTAAATATTGTGGGGGGAAAAACATGTTCCACATACAGTAAAACTATATTGGTAGTCCAGCTTCTTTCTCTTGCAATGAGGCTTTTACCTCAAACACAACAGAACCTTGTTCCGACTGAAAGTGGATGGCTGTAATGCACTGAAGTCAAGTGATGCATCACTAAAGAAATTCACCTGTAAGTCCCTCCCCATGCTGCATTCAAGGAAACATACTTTGTAGCATATTAAAAACAGCTATGTTGGATTTTTGTTTAACTTTCATTTGGGTTTCAGCTGAATAAGGGTCTACTATTTATTCTGAGAACACTAGTGTTCCTCCTTCCTGTTCCCTTCATTTATCTTGCATTTGAAATCCCCCTAAACAAGGTGTTGTGAAATTTTCACAAGAAATAAGAAACGTCCTTAGAAAATTCATTTGTTGACGAATGCTAGCCAAAAGTATGTTAAGATGTCACACCAACAATTAGAGTGGAATAAAGTGTCTATTCATAGTGATGCCCACAGAGCAAACATGTCCAATGAAAAGGCAAACCAAAGCAAGAATTCATTTGAAAAGGGTGTCACAATTTTAAGGTACCCTCAGCCTGATTTCTTAAAATAACACTGATATTTGCATGCACTGAATTCACAGGAATCTTTATCTAATTCAGTAAAGGCTGTAGTTTACTATACTGGATACAAAAATTGTGCACAACATTAAACCCTTTTTCAGTGATTTAAACTGTTTCTAGCCATGTTACATGAGTCAAAAAAGCAAAAGTCACATGTAGTACTGGCAGTTTTTTGATTTATGCAAGTGTATGTTTTTGGAAGATACATGACAATATCATGGGGATTTTCAGCTATAACAGAAAGTCAAAATGTTTTGCTTAAAATCTTCACACAGAAACAGAGAGAAAAGTGAAAAAAAGAGAAACAAAGTAATGAACTTCCATTAGTTTTTAAAAATTGTCATTTAGCCAGAGTAAGGAATACTATTGCGATGTACCTGGAATTTACATTGCGAATGTAGCAATTTATGTTCCAGTTGTGTTGTGATTCTCTTACATGTTGTTAAGTGCCAATTGTGTAAATGATCACATCTGTTGATATTTTCTTGTTCTGCTCTGCAGCAGTGTTAGTGAAGTTACTTTGAAAACGTGATGCAATACTTACTACACTCCTACAATAGTAATGACATGTTTAACAGGTTGGGATATTCTCAACTTTATCGAGAATGAAACAACAATGTGTTGCGGAACATTCTTTTGCTATATCCATAGCAAAAGAATATGGTTATCTCATATCTGAGATAACCTCATAAGATATTAAGATTCAGACAGAGGTCTAGGCATCATTAGGAGTGTGTAATGTGAGTGTTTAATTACTTAGCAAAAAGAGACAGCCTCTTACAATATTAATTCAGATTTCATTCATTATTATTGAAATAATAATAATAATCATCATCATCATCAGATTTTAATTATTATTAATCTAAGATTAATTCTATTAAACTTTAGCCTGTTTAGTTCAGTACTTTTCATCTGATATGAATACAATTCCCAGTTAACCATGCAGCAAACTTTGAAATCATTTTTAAAAAATCACTTCAAAATGCAAGTATGAAAGCAAGACCTACAATGGTCCACATAGTGAGGAAGCTCCCTGTAGGATGACAAAGTGATATTTAAGTCATGCAGGCAAGGCATGCACAATGGGAACTCTAAAACACAAAGTGAACCAGCACTTTCATTTAAATTTCCCTGTTTCTCTCCATGGTGTTTTTGGTATGAGAAGACATGTGAATATCTGTACTGTACATTACGGTTCTGAAAGGGTGTCAATGTCAAAGGGTGTCACATCATGTTCATCTCTCCAGCTCAGAAAATGCTATAGGCCACCATCTATTGTATATGTCAAGCTGCCTGAACTTTGGATCTCAATAGTATCTACCTGCCTCTTAAACCGCATGACCACCGAAGATGTTACCATGACAGGCAGCTACCTGCCACCATGACCCATGTGCTGCTGAACCCGCCTTGATGCTGCTCGCTCGTGCTGCTCCTTTGATGGGTTGTCTTAAGTGGGCAGTGGTGATGTGTTTCACTGTATTGCCTGATGTCATTGATTCTTTGCCTGAGCCTTGTTTATCACCTTGGGCGCTGTTGGCTACTGCTGAGGCTAGTCTCTCTAGCTGTTGAGAGGTTGATCCAAAGTGGAGATCTGTCTCAGCTGGCTCAGTGAACAGAGAAAGGGTTCCGCTACGCTTGCTGCAGGAGTCGCAGCAGAGTTTGTTGTAGCCTGGAATAGAGCAATATCGTGCCAGGACTTCCATTTGGCAGAAAATTGATTTGTCTCCATTACATGGTTCATCTGAAAGTCAAACATAGAACGTGAACTCAGTGTATTGGCAAATGTTATATTGAATAGTTCAACAAAGCAGTTGGCATTGCTGTGACATAAAACTTTGACACATTCTAAATCAGTCACAGAAGACACTTCTATAAGTATAATCAACCCTTAAGAGTTTTGAACTAGCACCTGGACAAAACTGCATATACTTTTGAGTGCACGGACTGGGATGTGCTGTGCAGTGAACATGGGGACACAGATGGACTCACAGACCGTAAAACAGACTATATCAATTTTTGTATGAACACTGCATCAACGAAGACAGTATGTTGTTTTCCAAACAACAAACCCATAGTGACCAAGGACATCTAGGCTTTATATGAAGAAGAAGACCTTTAGAAATGGAGACAGAGATGAGATAAAGAGGATACAAGACTAGAGAGTAAACTCCAGCAGCACAACACTAGGGAGGTGTGGAGTGATATAAGAACAATCACTGGCTATAAATACAGTAATGGGAGTACACCTCGACCGCAAACTGTACTGGGATAGGATGACAGGGGCAGTGTATAAGAAAGGCCAAAGTCAACTCCACTTCCTGAGGAGGCTCCGGTTGTTCAATATCTGCAGTAAGACGCTGCAGATGTTCTACCACTCAGTGGTTGCTAGTGCAATCTTATATGCTGTGGTGTGCTGGGGCAGCAGGGTGAGAGCAGCAGATGCTAATACGCTCAACAAGCCCATAGGCTTGTTACTTGGTAGGATACTTGGAGTGGAGCTGGACTCCCTGGTGGTCTGAGAGGAGGATGCTACACAGGCTCCTAAGTATCATGGACAATGGCTCTCACCCCATTGATCGTCTGATGGTTAAAGGTTGTGGAATTATGGATGACATAGAGCAATTTGTAGGAACAATTTCTGTTCATTACCAAACCAATAAAGTCTAGATTAGCATTCACTTACTAATAAATAATATAAATAAAGTGACATTCTTACCATGGCAGGGTCCAGGTCTGCATTGTCTTATAGCTTCAGGTTTTTCTCCGTAGCACTGATCTCCAATTCGGCAAGTGACCAGACGCCTCTCCATACCATCACCACACGTCACTGAGCACTGTGTAAAATTGAAAATAATAATTCTTACAGTAAAAGGGCCTTCCTTTTTTACATCCACCATTCCAACACTGTCTGTCTGACAGACTATGTTCGCAGTAACATTCAGGTGCATGTTTCCATTTAGCCAAGATGCAGATACTGATCCAGATGTGGATGATTAAAATTTAGAAAGATAAACATAGGCGAAAACACAACCTTCTTGAAGATGTGTAGGAATCACCTCAGTTCTCTTCACTTTCCATCAGTGGAAGTATATCTTCAGTTGTTCATGCCATTTGATATACGGCTAACTAAGGTTAAGTGCAGCAGGAAACAAAGCTACTTTTAGACACATGGAAACATGACATCTGGGTGAAAATTGTTGTTACCCATACTATTGTTACTACTGCCATTGTCGCTGTACAGTAACAATTTACTAGAAATTAAGAATTCTCTAATTGTATTGAAATGCCCAATGAGAGCGATTATATTATAATATAATTAAATGCTTTGAAATTACACTATAAAGTAGTTGTAAGCACATACAAGGATGTTTTTAAGTGTATTAATGCATTTGAAAACACCTACAATGCCTTTTTTGAAACATCATTACAAACAACTTAAAATAGTTTATAACATGTTAGTAAACAATTTTACCTAAGGCGACGAAATGAGAGTTGACTTTAAAAGTTGACTTTACAAATAAAATTGATGAGAAGGATATGTGGAAAAAAAAAAGATAGCAGAGAATTTAACTCTGAATTTAAACTCCTCAAATAGATGAATACTGTTGATACTGAACCTCTGACCACACTCCAGTCCTCCATTGGGCAGGGCAAGGAGCTCTGTTGCAGGGTCTCCGGCTCTCTGGTTTCTCTCCACTGCAGTATTTACTGTGAACTGAGCGGTTAGTGCCATCGTGGAGAAAATGCAAACAGTGCACAATCCGGATCTGAAAGCCAAGGCTGCCACATGTTTTGGTGCAATGCTCCCATTCTTCAGAGATCCACCTATACAAACCAATATGAGAAGTGATTATCGGTCACGAACAGAGCAAAAACGAAATTGATCATTTTACCGATTATATGAGTTTGGGTAAGCCTGTTTATTAAATTTACAAAGTTGACAATGTTACCCTAATTTGGACGTTGAATATTTTGTCTTCCTTTTTAGTAGACCTTCATCAAATACAAGTCATGTGACCTTCAGTGGATGAAAGACATGTTGCTTTCACTCAATCAACTTTATTACGCCTAGGCTTTCTATGTATGCTGTAAATTAGTGCTTGCTGACAGATGTTACCATTGTTACTGTTTTTGGTCTTTTACTGTGCATCACAGCCCTGAGCCCTCAAACATTACACATATTAATGGAAATTTTATTTTGAAGTGATGGAATATGGCCTACAAAACATGATTCTATCTTTATGATGTGCTTCATACCCGTATGCCTGTAGTAAACATGCATTTCTGGCCCGATCACTCCCCTATTTTATCCTGATTTTAAATGCCCAGATTTTAAGTCTCCTGCAAGCCCATGAACAAACCAACGATGCATGCAAAAACTGATTTCAATGCAGGTCCTATGGAAAACTATAATATCTCAGCGACAACCACAGGGTTGTTTTATTTTATTAATTAAAGAGATTGTTATATTATGAGGTTTGTTATTCAACTTTTATTCATAAAATTATTAAACTTCTGGTGTTATGTGCAGAATAAGGCACAGTATAAGTTTGCATGGATGTCTCTTCAGAAGATATGATTATTAGATGATGATAAAATGTTTTCACACATCAAATTGTTTGTTGATATACAGTAGATGATGGAAACTGAAATTATTGTCAATATTTTCCAAATTGCATCAAAATGTTTTTCATTTAAATTTTGCGGATTAGGTTGGAAACACTATTGTAACTAGAAATGTTGCATTTACTGTAAAATGTAGTGTCATGTGACTGTGTGTACTGTAGCGTACATCACGTGTTTTCACAGAATGGCAGAGAGGTAAGGAGAGGGCAAAAAGGTTTTCTGAATCAAATTCAAGACAACAACATTACCTCTATATTTGACGAAAATGCCTGAGGAATACCACCACATTTCAGGAGTAAGAAAGAGAGAGAGAAAAAACGGCTACAATATGCCGCAGCATATCTTTCGCAGTAAATGAAGAGTGCTTCACCAACGCAACCTGGCTGAAAATGCACCAGTGCTCTTTGGGCCCACCAATCACTGCTTGCAGACCAGTTACCCAAGTAGTGCAACAACTGTTTTTAAAATAGAAGTTGTATATTACTTAAAGACAGAGGTGGTTATTACATAATATTACAAATACAAAAAATAATGTTGTCCCTGACCTCCTGTTTGACAGGCTGTTAAACCTCAGCATTGCCCCCATATTATGCCACTGCATATACAACTTTTTATCCAACAGAAAACAGTATGTCAAGGTGGTCCACACCTCAGGGCTGTGTGCTATGTCCCTTGCTCTACTCACTGTACACAAATGACAGCACCACCCAGAATGACATCATTCAACTTTTTAAAGTTTGTAGATGATACCAACTTGATTGGTCTCATCACAAATGGTGATGAGGGAGGAGGCTGGTTGCTAAACACACAGGAAACTGTGGAGATGGTTGTCATCTTCAGGAAGAAGCTTACCCCTCTGTCCCCATTGGTTATAGAGGGATCTGCAGTCAGCAGAGCGTAGTCTCCAAAATTCCTTAGTGCCATCATTCAACAGAACCGGAAGTGGGACAGGGGATTCAACAAAACCACCAAGAAAGCCCAGCAGAGCTCAGACTTCCTGCAACAACTCAAGAAGTTCAGGCTGTCACAAGCAGTGTTGGTCCGATTCTATACTGCAATCAGTCATGACCTCCATCTGGTTTGGTTCTGTAATGTCACACTCCAAACACTGCAACATATTGAGCAATGTGTAGAAAGGGGGAGGCTGCAAACACTCTTCTCTCACTGACATTTACAGCTCCAGGTTGAGAAAAAGAGCAGGGGAAATAATGATAGACCCTTCCCGCCCTGGCCAACATCTCTTGCAGACACTCCTCTCTCAGAGAAGAGTAAGTCTGAAAGCTGCAAAAACAAGGACCACCGTCATCTGAAGAACTTCTTCCCCCAGGCCATAACCCCCATCAATAAAGACTCTTCCCTGATACTCACACCTCAAACTACTTCCATCCGTACAATTTATCTACGATAAATAAACGATTTTGTCAAGTCAGCTTCCGCAAACAAGGCAGAGGTCTGTTAAGCTTCCTTCGTAGTATACCCCCCAGGTGTCAATGGAATGCACAATATCATAAGATAAGCATATATATGTGTGTGTGTGTACATTCCCAGTCTTAGCGGCATATATATATA
>OMOW01014179.1:8792-18915 GCA_900312555.1 Lamprogrammus exutus | reverse complement strand
CCCCTGATGCCTGTCATCCGTGCCACCCTGGGACATGACCATTTTAGATCGAGTGTCAAACACAACCCCGGAGGTGTCTGGGGGGGAGGAACAAAAAGGAAACTCATTTGCAAAGCACTGTAGAACATCATTTGCAAACCAAAGTAACCCGCAGACATCTTCACCGAGATTCGCTGGACAGGCTGTTTCTGCGTTTCAAAGTCACATATGTGAGGAGCCACGTTTCAAAGTGAGCGTGCCTCTCTGCTTCCACACATTAAGGAAACGTCAAACAATGATGACAAACGCACAACATCTCATTGTTTGTTGTAGGCCAACAGTCGCTGCACTGTGGAGGTGGCAGGAGACATTATTCCGGCTGTTGGCTGACAGACCTATAGATGCAGTTACCGTCAGACGCAGCGAGAGTGGAAAAAGAACCGTGTCACATCTGGGCCCAGCACAGTCTGAGATCTGTGTCGTATTTGAACGAGTAAAGAGCAACGACGCCACCAAAACGTTCAAAAAGAGCAACTCCGCTCATCAATGGTTTATGCATCAGAGGACGGTCATTTTCAGCTAATGGCTGGGAAAATTTATTTTAAAATAACAAACAAATGCCTACTATTTAATATTAAAAGTAAGTAAAGCCCAAAGCCGTTGCTGAGAGAGAAACAGCATACTGGGCCGTGGCTCAGGTCACTTTTCCAACGCATCAATGCAGTTAAATATTATTCTACACGTCTGTATATGAATCCAGTGTTTCCATTTAGAATTCCTCATTTTCTTTGTAGGCTTTGAGGTTATTATCTGTCAGACACAAAGTGACAACACCGATGCACACATCTGTTAAACACCTTTAAAAATACCTGAAAATGACAATTTGTAACTTCGACCATTCACAAATGCAGCGTGAACGTGTTTGCAGAGAGTCAGCTAACACATATTTGTTTAGTACAAACCCTTTTGGCTGTTCTTCTTTGCCATGTTTCAGTTGCTGCACCGCACAGAGGTAACCGAGAAAGAGGCGCTGAACCGAATCAGAGTTCAGATACTCTGGCCTGGTTTATCTGGTGTTCAAATAAAGACTCCGAGCGCAGTAATTTTCCCCCTGAGGTTTTGTCTTGAGAGAAGGTGCCAGGAAAGGGCCACAACTGGCAAACAGGTCTGGAACAGGAAGAGTCCGATCAGGCCTCCAACATTAGGCCCTGGTTCAGGTTTTCTTCTCGTTTCTCCACCAAATCTGATCCAAACCTAGGAGGCAAAAACTGGTGATGAAAATTTGTTTTCAACCACAGTACAAAGTCCTGAAAAGTGAAGCGTCATGAAAATACACTGAATTTAACTGTAATACTCATGCTATATGAAGCAGACATGTAGACACAGCGTGTTCACTTTGTTAATATCTAAAAGTACGACTAGGAAATGTGAATAAAAGACTGATTCTGCTAAATTGCTGTCTGTCTGGCAGATCATTCCAGAGAATCTGCAGTTAATATTGAGCTTGGCAGAAACACGGCATTTAGTTTGGGGAAAAAAAAGAAGAGGGCCAAAATAATGACACATCTTTGAAGAGTATTTCCTTTAAGTTCCTAATTCTGCAGAAGTGTTGCATGATCATTTTCTTCACCGCTACATTAAGAATTCACAGCAGATTTGTCATCCCACTCTGGACACGTATGACAGGGCTGATTGTTACTGGATGCACTGATGAATGTATTCAAATACAAATGATACATAATCACCTGAAATTATTTGTATTTTCCAATAGCAAAAGACCTTCTATTTGAAAATCCGTTCTGCGACCTGTAAGCTGCAATAAAATCACTGATTTTTTTCCCCCCAGGTTTTTACAGCAATGTATCTGCAGTGACCAAAAGGCAAACTTTCCATTTTCTATTAAAATGAGTTTTTAATCCTAAATTGTTGTAGATCAAATCATTTGTATAATTGATTGATAGCTAGCAGAAGCTGGCTCGCCTGACAGTCACATTAATGCAGGAAGAAATTATTTATTCTGGGTTTTGCAAGTAACTTTCTGTTATTCATGTAATTACTTACTTATTTCAACGAGCTGTAGTGCGGCCCAAATACCTTATCAGCCTAATATTTTTAATATTACAAACAATAAGCAACTCATGAAACATTTCTGCACTTTACAGTGGAAAAAGCAACACGTGTCCAAGTCTGCGATACAATCACGTCATGTCTGGGTCATGATGGCATTGCCCCACTGAACAATCAATACCGCAGGAGTCCAAAGCTCTGACTGTTCATGCATCCAAGTCCACTTTAATTATGCATTTTCTTCTCTTAAAAATGCTTCCACACTGACTTCAACAATCAGGAATCCTTTTTATGAGCCAGCTGTTACCATATTTTAGGTTTCTGTTTCTGACCCCGATGCTCTAGAAAAGGAAACTTAAAGCTGTATAAACCCACGCCCTTGTGATTAGAACTTGGCATGGAGGAGCCCTGACTCCACCACACCTTTGCACACGTCGAAGTCACACAAGCACAGCCAAGTGTCACTTCAGCAGCCAATCATGCAAACACGGAGATGCATTATGTTTAACAAGAGGGATGGTGCTTGAATCTTCAAGGAGGTCCGCTGTGTGTCCAGTGATGATCTCCACATGGGAAATGCTGGCTCAGCACTTTGGACAAAAGACTTCAAAGTTTAAAGTGAAGAGACTAACGACATAAGGTGGGATGCAAACAGCCAAACACCTGGAGGACTTCCCTTCACTGCTTAAGTCAACACAGGACAGCAGAAAGTTACAGGCAGTTTTCATCGAGGTCAAATTTCAGTGGGGTTGGAGAGATTTGTTATCACCATTATTATATCACCACGTCTTCCTCCCTGTCCATTACATATGACACTGACTATTATCTGGACTAGACTAGAACACTAAACATTTAAACAGATAATGGTAACCTGTAGCTGATCGATTACTTAGCTAGTATCCGCTTATTTCATGTCCGTGTGGCTTGACTTGCAGCAAAACCCAAATTGTAACGTTAAATAGGGGTGAAATTAAAGACAAACAAACTGCAAGGAATTCCTGTCATTACAGAGTTTAACTGGGTTGCTCGGGAGCTTTAGGACTACCAATGGCCATTAAATAACCAAGTTCCCGTTAGATAACCATCTGCAGAACGATTAGTTGACATTTTCTGTAAAACACCATGACTGGCTGATTTTATTGGATTTTTAAAAAATCTCTAATATGCCGCTGCCTCCGTGGATAAATTGCAACTTCCAGGTTCTCTTGAGGTCTTTCGTGTCCCAGCAGCTCATTTCACATATTTTGGCTTGAACACCGGGGAGGTTAACGTTAGCTCGCTAATATTACCTAATGCTTTGTGTTTGCCTTGACGTTGCGGTGCTCTGCGTTAAATTTGTCGATCATTTTCTATCCGCGTTACGTTTCACACAATCCCCGTGTTGGTGGCACATACAGTGATGGCTAACACGGACGCCTTGTTTTTAGATGGACCGTAAGAGTGCAGCCTGGGCTAGCGCGGAGCTAGCTCACTGCTGTGCTTTTAATATTCAAAGCCCTGCTGTACAAGCTAGCCATTCCTTCACCTTTTAAACACTCAACTTTGACGTTAAACAGCCCGGTTAGCATTACAGCGCTTGTCGTGAGGATGCATAAATATCTCGGGGTGTTGATAGCGAAAAGGGATTCAATACGTACTTGATGCTGGCAGGAAAGCGGGCAGTAGATTCTGGAAACGGGTTAGCGCAGCTCCACCGTCCGCCGTCTCTGACGCTGAGCAGGCTTGCTGTGGGCAATATTTTCCTCCAGCAGACTCCTGACGGGCTGCCAGGTCCGACTCAAACACTCCCCTTTTAATACGCAGCAATGCTTCTAAGTCACTTCCTAACTTGCTTCCTCCTTCCTTAATCCACAATTTTATAGGCCACGAATACTTACCAAAAATAAAATAAAATTATTGCTTCTGTACGTTTTGAAACGTGTGCAAATAAGTAAATGAACTTCATTGAACTGAATATGATCAAACAACAAGTATGTATGTACATAAGTCACACGAATATGATAGCAATTTACCTTTCTTTAATGTAGTTATAAATCCATTCTTTTTATGGCTACATTAAGAATTTACAGTACATAAATTGATTGATTGTAATGCATTTGAAGCGATTCATGAGGATACTTAAATAAGCATGAATAAGAACCACCATAAATTATTTGATTTTTGCACAGCCAAATATTCAATTTGTAGATCTGTGTAAGAAAATTGTAAGATGTAGTAATAAACAAATAAACTGAAAAGTCCAACGCAAGTCATAGTTTAATCATTTGTACAGTTGATTTACGAATGCTCCTTTCAAAATAAAAAAAATAAAAATCATATTTCAGATCTATTTTCTCATTAGTTAAAAATGCACATTGATATGACTACAATATCTTAATATGTGGATAATTGTATAATTGTATAATTTTTGGTTTGGAGAGAGTGCCAGGTCTTTCCAAGTAAAAAGGTTTAGGTCCAGGTGAAGTTACAAGTCAGTGGTTTCAAAGTTGCAAGTCTTTTTGTGAGTCCAAGTCGAGTCAAAGTCATGTAACTCATGTATGGCCACACCTTTGGACTTCTCTGTCAATATTTGGATGCTGCTTTGCACTGTTTTACAACATGTATTTATTTTTGACATTTTATTATTGCTCTTGTAAATCAAGTAATTTGCAAAGCTGTACATCTGAGATACAATCTTGTAAAGTCCAGAGTATGATGCATCACTCCACTGAATGATCGATAATCTTGTAGCTGTCTTCCAATTGTCTCACGTCAAGTATTAATGATTCCAATTCAGGACTCATCAGCATGGTCAGACTCAGAGCTGTAGTTACCACTGAGAACAATCTGTCATGTTGTTGATATTTTTAGAGGAATTACGGTGTTTTTAGGGAAGCCCATTCCTGCCAGAATAAAAGATAACAATAAATGAGATGTAAACTGAACTCACAACTTTAGTATTTGGCTGAGGCCCTGGCCAGACAGACATCCTAGTCAGTCAAAAAGTAAAGTAAGCAGGCAATCCCAGGTAATTCCTCATTCAAACCACTGTTGCAAATAGCTGTAAGCAACATCTAAACAGCATTTCTCCACTCTGGGTTTCCCCCACAATCATAGACATGTGTTAGGTTGTGTTAGGTTGTGTTATGTGTTCAGTGAATTACTCTCGCCATTGTCCTTGACCAAGAGATGAAGTTGGTCCCTGGTGCTGTACTGTGGCTGCCCACAGCTCTTAAGAGTTAGGATGGGTTAAAGGCAGAGAATAACTGTTCAAGATGTTAAAGTATCATATTGTGCATTTCAGAATATAAATTAGGTCTACATTACAGCAAAAAGTACACACAAGCACAATCACACCACACAAAAACAGCAATATAGACAATGATTCACTCAAGGTTTTTTTTCTTCCTGGAGAAAACGAGATGGTAGCATGTATGTTATCTCTCTTTGGTGAGAATGCAGCTTTGCGTCTTCAGTAAGGAAAATGTATGTCTCCAGTGTTCAGCGTTAGTGGAAAAACAGGTCGACTATTGTGAGTGGAAACAATAGAACCTGCAGTGTGTGGCCGTCTCATTTCACTAACTGAAACCAATGCAATCTGTACTTGTACGCACTTAAATGAAAAGCTTAAAGTTACGGGTGAAAGGAAACGGTGTTCTGTTCACTCTAAATCATACAATGACTTTTGAAATACGTGTTGAAAATCCACACCTGGCAACCCAGGATCCACGTCGTCATTTCCGAAGGCCAAGTAAAGGGTTTGCGCGTTTTGTTACACAGCGTCGCCCGGTTTAAACAGAGCTCAGTGATGTTTAGCGTCAGCTGTCCCACTACACGTTCATCGTAGTAAAATTCCTCTGTCAATGTGAACGATGTCCATCCTCATCTTGATGGAACCAGAGCAGCTCCAGCTAACAGAGCTATAAGCGGTGTTTTTCTACCGTGTGGGACCGAGCAGAGGAAAGGGAGCGTTTGGAGGCCCGGACTGAGCGGAGCGGAGCTGAGTGGAGCAGCATTTAATACCAAAATGGCAACTCCCTATGTCACAGATGAGTCTGGTAAGGCGCATGCATGTGCCAGAGCTTTGTTTAACCGAATAATTTTTTTAATTTTTATTTTTTTTAAATAAAACCTGCTATATTTATACTCACGTATTTCTCCTTCCGCTTTAGTAACACCAGTCTGGAATAGTTTGTGCTGTAGCTAATACTAACGTTAGCAACAGTAACAAGGACTCACCTCACTGCTAATGCTAAGCACTTAGCTCGTATCATTAAGCCGTTAAATCTAAATTTAAACTGTGTGTGAGATTCCTGATAGCAGAAGCACATCCTCTTTAAAATATACTGTCGCAAACCTGTGCTTTACATTTGACATTTAACTCAGCTTATGCGGAAAAACTGTCAAAAGCTACACAACATTAGCTCAAGCTGCAGGCGCTGCTAATGGTCCCTAGGTTGTGTTGTGAACTCATTGTCTCTGCTGTTTCTCATTGCTGCACAATATTAACAAAGTTAGTAACTAAAGTACGCAATATGCTCATATAAATATTATTTTGGCTTATCACAATATACGATTCAGCAATGGAATTGATGTTGATTAACTGTTCTGTTAGTTGATTAATTATTTCAGTACTAATACTTACATTATCTCAACTATGTCATCTCTGATAAGAAACCTAATTGTCTCAGGATTAAATGTCCTGCCTCTGCACTGCAGTTGACACATCTCTTTAATTGCCAAATCTGAGGGATCCTTGCTATTTGTTCATGTTTTATCTTTGTGTAAGAAATAAGCATTATTAGTGGATTTTTCATAATATCCTATCCTTAATTATCTGTATCAGCTTCTAAAATCTAGACTCCATCTGGCTCTAGTTTTGGTGTATGTGTGTGACTATTGCTATAATACACAATATTACCATGCTAAGATATACACTTTATAAACTCAGCTGGGCCTCCAGGAGTTTCACTGAAAAGTCTAATATATTGACACTGATTTTTTCCAGTAATTTGTTGGCCAGATTGCTTGTTTGGAATTTGGCATTTCCACTTGCATCCAATGGGATCTACTAAATCCCAGACTGGAGTAAATGAAATTAATTACAGCTTCTCTTGACGGACTCATTTTGATATTCTGCAGGTTTGTGCAAGAAGCACAAGTAAGAATCTCAGCCCTTTCTAAATTGTTTCATCTGTTGCTCTTCAGGTAAATACATTGCTGCCACTCAGCGACCTGATGGTACATGGAGGAAGCCAAGGCGGGTGAAGGATGGTTATGTCCCCCAGGAAGAGGTCCCAGTGTAAGTGCTTGTCTGTTCTACTGCTTCCACAGTTGTGGATGTGATTATAAAATCAATAAGTCAGAATGTATCAGATCATGTGCATTTTTAGAGCAGGAGTGTTTGTCATTCATTACGGTTTAGTTAAAGTTTCTGTCTCTGTTCTCTCCTATTTCAGGTATGAGAACAAGTATGTGAAGTTTTTCAAGAGCAAACCTGATCTGCCACCTGGTCTGAGTCCAACTGATACAACTCAGTCAAAGCAACAGCAAAAGATCCAGGGTGGTGGGGATAGCGAAACCGCTGGTCTCTCAAAGTCTGCCAAACGGAACATGAAACGTAAAGAAAAGCGAAAACAGCAGCAGCAGCAAGGCCAGGATGCCGATGGGGACAGGGATGGGGACGGGAATGGGGATGGGGATGAAGATGTGGAGACGGTGAGCAATGCTGTTGAGAATGTGTCAATTTCAGAAGCGGGAGACTCTTCAAACAAGACCCCATCACCTGTCTCGGCTCCAGATGATCCCTCAGCAGCAGCAGCAGCTGAAAAGGCCAAGAAGATCAAAAATCTGAAAAAGAAGCTGCGACAGGTTGAGGAATTGCAGCAGAAAGTGGACTCTGGAGAAATTAAACAGCCAACAAAGGATCAGTTGGAAAAGCTGAGCCGGGCAGAGGCCCTGCAGGAGGAATTAGAGGAGCTGGAGCAAGATTCTTGAAGCAGCGAAGCACAGCAGAGCCACCAGACAAACTGAACATACAAACTTAAAATGGACAGACAGGAAAAGGACCTTTGCAGCTTTGGGATTTTAGCCTCACTTATAAATATGTTCCACCGATTTGATATTCACCATGAACCGCGGGTTTGGAATTGAACACAGCCCCAGCGCCCTTTGGTGCAGAGAGCGACAGGAAGTCTGTGTAGCAGGAACATCTGACAAGCTGTTCCCCGTTTTCTGGGCTCAAATCTCCAGAAAACGTTAGGGCTCCTGTTCGTACGTTTGTTTTCATTCATATGTTTTAAAGATAACATTGTGAATTGTTTCGTGCATGTGTGTCCTTTCCATTTTGTACCTTTCATAACATCAGATAACGTCTAGACACAAATTTTACAGTTAAGAAAAGATAGTTTGTTGCCCTGTCTACTTTAGGGATTAACTCAGTATTTTTGTCAGTGATTGGATGGCCTCTTTGTAGTCACACTTAATGCTGATGCACTCTTGGCTATACAGTCATTGCACTGATTAAAACAAGATGGATGTAAAATGTTTATCTCATTTTGCTTTTTCGTGTAGAGTGAAAAAGTATTTTAGGTGAGTAATTTATTTTGGAAGACAGGACAAATTCTGTCTGTGCCAAACATTGATATTTTGGTTTAGATTGTAAACTGATTATATTCATATAATAACCCAAATGTTTTAATTTTGTGACCACAAAATATTTACATTTTTACGTGTTTGAAAGTTGAGGTATTCCGAGTGGGGGAAAAAGGGTCAGGCAGCATTTTGTCATTGCCAGCTCAACCAATTAATGATTAAGGTTATGTTTCATAATCATGGTCCAATATGCAAATGCTGTCATAGCATTATAGCCTCATCCAGCTTAGATACACACTTTTTACAGTTGATCTTGTGTGGAAAACAGTTTAACTAATGGTGCTGGTGCCTGGAACCATATTTACATATTCATAGATTCTAGATAGATTCTCAATTTATGGAAATGTATAAGTTTCCTTCTAAGCATTTTTCAGTTGTTTATTGGTCTCTTTAAGGAGAAACATTGAACCAAACATTGTCTAATGCAGAGTATTAAAGTGTGTAGAGGAGATGTCAACGGTCCGGCTCATGAATAAGTTGGATCCCCCTTGAAGGAAGCAATTTGTATGATTGTATGATAGACCAAACTCAGGGCAAGGATGTCCCGTATTAACTCATTAAAAAAAACAACACACAACCTCCATTAATGTGACTCCTGACGTGAACGTCTCTGAGAATAAATGTTGGTTTACTGCCCACCTCTGGCACAGATCTGAAGAAGATGCTGATGAGTGATGAAAACCTTTAAAACACTAAGTCAGTTTCCTTGAACTACGAGATATCTAATGATGACTGAAAGTCTTAATCGGCAACTGGTATAACCGCTGAGTCTCATTCCCAAGTGTGCAGGGGCTTTACCACGCAAACATCACATGCCAGCAGGAAGGAGGGCGTCTCTTTCCTCATTCCTAACACAAATCTTAACAACAGTTACATTTCATTGTCTTTGTTTTTGACTGCACTCACTCTAATTAACTTGTTGTCTCGTGGAGGAAGTGCGGTTAGTTGTTTTCCTCACAGAACTGTAACCATAATGTGAAAGAGCTTGATGATTTATTTATAGAGAAATATTTTACATGTTTCACAAACGCAAATCTCAATGGATTGAGGCCAGAGATTTGTTTGGTACAGCTGCCACACCTTAATTCATGGTCGTCTGTAAAGCAGCTTACAAAGTGCTGCATTCAGTACTTAAATATTAAGGCAGCATATCTAACCACAGTGACGTACGTGTAATGTTACATAGCTGATAAAGTGGTTCATGAACTACACCTATAAAAGGCAGCTGGCCAATCATCTAGCAGTTTACACAGCTGACACTTCACTGTATTTACTTCCTTAAGATATTGTATTTACTTCCTTCAGATATTGTATTTACTTCCTTAAGATATTTTCTGACATACGTAGACACAAATGGCTATAAATTATGTTGTAAGTGGGTGTGATCATGTTGTCTGTCTGAAATATGTGTCGAGATCGGAAGAGCACACGTCTGAACTCCAGT
>OMOW01014134.1:8943-19697 GCA_900312555.1 Lamprogrammus exutus | reverse complement strand
CCTAAGAAAAACACAACCTCTGTGATATGGGGATGGTTTGGGTTTAAGACAACGGATTTAGCACAAACAATTTTGTAAAGTATGCACAAACAAAGTAGCTACCAAATCTGGCAGCACAAGCAATCTATTCCACCTCCTCCAACAGCACCCATGCAGCACAGAGAATGCATGAAACTGTGTGGGTCATTGTCAGTTGATATCGAGATATATATCGAATATCGCCAAAGGGAAGAGAAATTTTGTGATGAATTCTTTTTGCCCAAATCCCCCAGCCCTACCATCAACGTATCTGATCCAACACACACATATGACGCCTTAACATAAGCGAGTCCAGAAATAAAATTGGAGGAAAGTTTAATCCTGTTGGCATCCGGGCATCCATGCCTGTACACATTCCCACCCTCTCTGGCTACACCAAGCTCCCCTTAGTATAGCAAAAAGCAATCCCCAAACCGCAACTGTGTCCTGTTTTTACAAGATTTCAGGCATGGACACCCATGATGTGTGTGTAATGTGTCCTAGGGCAGCAACAGTGAGCATTGTGCCCACTTAAGCTGCCTGTGATGCAGCTTGGCAGCTAACTCACAACTTACTAGCTAATATTCTACCTAGCTGCTAGCATGTTCGCTATCTTGTTTTATACAAAGCAAGCTAGCCAGCATAAAATTATTGTAAATCAGAGTGTTTTGAACATTGTATTTGTGGAAATTAAGATTGTTGCTATGGTGAAATCCACTCTGAACTTCCTGTTAAGTTCACCGTCTTGTCCGTCATCCATCCCATAGTTTATTCCATTGCTGTTCTTCCACATTTCTCCATAGGGCGGAATTCTGGTGGATGGAGCCAAAACATGTGAACGTAGCATGAGAGCCTTTTAAATCCCTGACCTCCTGAGACGTTTTTTTACAGACTTATATGCATTTAACAGTGTGCAACAGTGGCAATCACAATAATTAGTTGTGCTGGGTGTTTTGTGAGAGCTGATGCTGCCTATCTGTGACGACAGGTGTGTGCTGCAATACTAAGATGGTGACATTCACCTGAAAAGCGACTGATTTGAGTTTAAGTCCTCCAGCGAGATATTGTTTTCACACTGTAAAGAATTAATCTCATTTAGTTGACTAGTGTCACAAATTTATTATTGCACCACCTCAACATTTGCCCTTAAAAGTCTCCACTGGCTGAACACCAAGCTGATTATATTACTGAAGTGCAGGGCAGGCTGCCCAGTCTGTGTTGTGATATTTTCACACAGCAGATCTGGGGATGGTGCGTAGGTCACACTACATGGGAATAGGCCACTTAGCAACAAACACAAAGTAAGTGTTCTTTGTATTGAGGCTTTACAATTAAGCCTGACTCTGCCCGCCTAGAACAGAGAGACAGAACGGAAGGCAGGTTAGATGAATGGACGGATAGATCTGCTGTGTGAGTCTGCAGCCTGACTCATTCAGCTTGGCTAATTTGCTCCCCTGGGATTAATGTTGGTGCTTCTGAATGGCCCCTGAGCACCAGCTGGACAAAATGCTGCTGATGTTAGAGGTAACACTTCCCATGGGTCTTCCAGGTCACACTGAGAAGGGGGAGGACAGACAGCTGCTCTCATCCTTATGTCCTGTATTACTACATCACCTTCCAGCAGGAAGATCTTGAATCAATTTAATATTTCCTAAGGTTTCTTTTCCATAATGTCAGGCTAACATAGTTGTAGAGGAGCATCAAGTGATATTTACCTAGCTGACCTGTAGGAATTGCAACATTAATCAAACCTGTCTCCTCTAAAACAAATTCCAGCAAAGCCCACACCATCCCTTTTTGTCTCCCTGAGCTATGATGGCTTCACCCAAACAATCACATCAGATTCACAGTAGAGATAAGTTAGGGAGCCAAACAAAGCAGTCCAACAGAAACATTTAATAGAAATGTAACACATCCACATTCTAATAATAACAATAATACTGTTTGTTTAGTTTTTTAGTCTAGTTGAGGATTAGGTGGGTGTATGATTAATTGTCACGTCAAGTTTATTTGTATAGGCTGATGTCCCATACAATGTCTCATGCTCTCAAGATAGAAAGGAGGAAATGCTCTCTAAAATAGCCAGGTGTGCAATAGGACAAGAAAGAATTACAAGAAACAAAGTTACAATAGTTGAAGATATTCTCTACAATACACCAATTGTGGCATGATCCAGCAAGAGGATCCAGTGATGTAGGAAATCCAAAAAACTGCTAAAAGTCAGTGTGATGTTCCACTGAAGAGAGTCCAGTGAAAGTGTCCTTGGACAGAGCAGCATGGACGATTTGTGGAAGTAGAGCAGATCAAGCCGGATGGTAAGGTGGTGGGTGGAGGGGTCCCAGGTCCTTAATATCTATCTGGGGAGCTGCGTAAAAGAGTTGGCATCTTGGCGTCTTGTAATCATACTGTAACTACACTGACAAAACCCAGAGTCCAGCGAGGAATAGAGAAAGATAATTGCCTATACAAAATGTGGTTGAAGCTTAGCAAAGGTGCAGGTGCACACAGGCTTCATTCTCTAATGGGCCAACCACTTCTCATTACACAGTAACACAGAGACATTTGCAAATTCTTGCTTGGGCTACCAGGATTAGCCCCACCCAACTCCTAGCGCTGGCTGTGTGTGTGGTTGCCCAACTCAGCATACAGTCTCTGACAGTGACTGAAAGAGTAACATGTCACTAAGACAACAGGCCAGGTGATAAGAGTGTGGTTTCTATTTCCCTTAAAGGGTGAATGCCACTTGGCTAACAAGACGTTGAGTTAGGCTGAACATCAGAGCTCCTCTGGGACTGAGATGTGGAACTAAGAATAAGCTCTATTGCAATTACATTAAATCACAGATGGAGAGTAGAGGGCCATTTATAGCAGTCGTGTGACATGGTAATCAACGTTCAGGCGGTGGAGGGAACAGTGATTAGTGATGCAAAGTTTGGATGACAGGAGTGATGGCGATGATAATGATGATTATGATGATGGGAAGATCAGTGACATTTGAATCAATCCCACAGCTCTGTGGGTCAGACTAATACATTATTGGCCTTTTACCGCTGTTTTCTACTATGATGCCGAATCATACCAAGCCATGCTGAGCCAGCTGTCCTGCTTCCTTCTCCATTAAACTCACTGCCAAGCTGAGCCAAGCTAAATCGAGCAGAGCCATCAGATTTTTGGCCCCGCTTCTAAGTACTGTGATGATGTAGCGGTGCGCAGATTGTCTCACATTGGTCATCATAACAAGCGATTGAAGGGTTGGAAGTTTCTACTGAGCAACTGAAAACGATGGGATCCACAAACTGGATGGCAGATGACGAACAGGTACGCTTTGCTGTTTAGGGTTGGTGTGTAGTTAGAAAGTGTACCATCTGCAAAACTCGCCACAATGTGGATGGATAATCAATCCAAAGCTGTGCCGAGAAAACATAGATAAGAACATAGAATAGATGATACAACCACATAGAACAACAACTTCTTCCCTTCACATCACAGACTTTGTTTCAGTTAATATATTATCAAAATGATCAGTACTAGACTGGTTGTTGGTGGGAAGTCTGTAACATAAACCTTCTGGTAGGTTAAGTGCTTCTCTGGACCAAAACATTTTGCTGGAAGATTTTTCACCATTCACCTTAAAGGCTTATTCAGTTCAAACTAGTTTGGGGCGATGGTGATGGCATTTGTCTCCACGGGGCAGCCACAGCCATCACTGGGATTGAAACACTGACCGTTAAAAGTGTGGACATAGTAAGGACAGGGACTCCCTGTACTCAACCATGTCCACAGTGCCACCAAGCCCAGGGGGATGGGTGATGGATTGTTTGCAGAAATGCTGGGGGACTGATGTTTGAGCAACATTATAAACACCAGAGTGTCTCTCCTTTGTTTTCATTCATTCTACACAGTATTTTACCCTGGTGAAACTGATGTTTGCATCCACTGATTCAAGGTGTTTTCGTGAAAGCTCCCATTTAATTTTTACCCTACCCTGTATCTAAGCCAGTGATTCCCTTGGTATGTTACTTTTGAAGAAATTGACAAAAATATCTAAAAACATCCTTTCTTGCACGGTTAGGAAATCACATGCTTCAAACTGTAAGATTAGTCAGTTTATGCTGATGAAACTGGTGATTAAAATTACATAATATTATGCAAGCTTAATTTCATGTTTGTGCCATTGCCTTTGCAGCTAATTACATTTAACTGTGGATGCAATAAAGAACTTACAGCAGAATGACAGACGATTGCCACTTTGAACCTTTCCAGTGATTCCTTTTTTCCAGTGATTCCCTTCTCCCCAATTTTGACCTTGATCCAGATGTTTTTCCGATCAGATTCATCAGATTCACCATTCATTGTTGGAGAGGTTTGTCTCTCTTCAATAGCATGTTCAGTTATAGAACTTTTACCAGCCTTTTTTCAGCCTGAGGATTCTTGCCTGCACTGGACTTTACACTAGTATCTCCCCAAGAGAGCTGCACTGGAGGCTTTCCAAAATTCATGACCAACAGCCTTGCTTTGTTTGTCATCATCATTCACCTTCAGCAAAGGTAACCACTGTTCATTTAAAAAGTATGTGTCTGGCCTTTGTAGCATATCACCGATTGATTATTTATACTGTGCTGGCTGATTAAAACTCGTCTGTTTTACTTGCAAAGTCAAGCAAAATTATTTTTTTCTGCTTATTTTGTGCCTGCCTGCAAAGATATAGATTAGTATAACATAGAGAGGACTTAGTAAATGTGCAGAATAACTCAAGTGGACTATTTCAGTACCATAACATACTACTGCAATTATCTTTGGATGGATAAGTTGTAAATTTTGTTTTATTTGCTATACATCATTGCTCTGACTAAAGACTAAAGATGTACAGTATGTATGTACAGTCTATCAGTTGAGTTTTAGCTAAACTTTCTCTTTCCACATAATTTAGTTAAGCAAAATGTATGATAGATTTCAGAACTGTCAACATTTTAGCTTGGATTTGACTCATATACCTGAATATTTGCCAGAATATGTTTTAGTTAAAGCTGTCCACAATTATTTTGGATTGGCCACTAGATGTAAGTTTTTGCATGATTATCAAGCTGGAAAAACATCTGGAACAGCATGGAACACTTCAACTCTCCAATGAAAATCAGTCTAACTTCCTCAAGCCTCGCAGCTCTTTACAGATATCCGTTCTTTACATGCAGCATGACCACACTGGCCCACAAACGTATATGTCAGTCTAACCCTAACCCTAATTGTTATCAGTACTGGCCTCTTAAATCTTATTTTTGTCATTTTTCAGTGGTGCTTGTTGTGATCAGGTGCCTGTGGGAAGGCAAACTTTAAAATTAACATTAAATAAAAATTGTCATTATAATTCCCATGACTCCAAATAGATAATAATACGTCCCATATTTCCCCAATGTTTTCTGGAGTTTGTCTCTTTCATTTTTTCTTGAGAAATATAGAGCTTCTCGTGCTTCAGCAGTTTTTGTATCAGTAACTCAAATCCACATCTTCGCAGCACGTCTCTCTGATGCCCATACTTTTGATGTATACGGCAGCTGTGATTAATTGCCTGTTTTACGACCTTCAGTGTTGCATATGGAATGACTGACTAACTTCAAATTTACAAGTTACTGTGATCAACCATGTGTAAGTCATATTTCTCCATTAAACTACACTTTATTAATGGATGTTATTATATTCTAGGAAATTTAGAGCATCCACAGCAACAGTCCTGATAATATTAAAATGGATTACAGTTTTTTTTTCAGGGGATTTGGGGTGGGGGAAAAAAACATGTGGCGTTGGTCTTGACCTTAAACATGTATTGATATTTTAATAGAAACTTAGAGGTGCATGGTGGATTAGTGGTTAGCATTATTGATGCTTTTTGATGAAATACCCTTAATGCCAAACATTTTACACTCTTTTTACCTGTCCTTCACTATGAAGCTTTTTCTTTCTTTCGTAGTGGGGTGTAGCTTCTTCAATATACTGTACATTGCCGGCTGCCTGCTGTTGCCTGTCTGGCACAGATGGTGCAAATCAGTGGTACCCAAACTTTCTGAACCAAATTTCACCTCTGAGCACAATAAAACATCTAGATACCACCTCACCATTTCATTTTCTTAAAGTCTAGCCAACATAGTGCTGTACTGAAACTAAAAGGTTTATACACTTTCAGCACAAAAGGTTATTGGTGTGCTTGTAGAACAGAAGCACATAGTGTACACATGGGCCAAGTACTATGAAAAATAAATTCATAATTAAAAGAAGATTATTATTAAATCTTAAATTATAAAATAAAAATCTGTATATGTTAATATTTTGGTTTAGTAACAGAATTTACATAGACTTCAAATGTTTTGATTCTCTACAGAAATTCCAAGAGGCAACTGTTGTACCACAAGGGGGCATTTAAAGTACCACTGGTGGTACACAAAGCACTGCTCTAAATTACAGTTAATCTGAAAACAAAACTGTATCTTCACATCACAGACTGAGGGCTCTGTTCAGTTGTGCAGAATGTGGGTGCACAGGGTTTGGTGGCTTGTGTGGTAACATTTTTAATAAGTGGTGCACAGCCCAAATGCAGCACATGTGTTAACAGACTGGGATAAGCGTAATACATTATCGGTATGTTTGCTTGAAGCTGATGTAAGTTGTCACACTTTTCCTTCGTTTTAAAAGTACAAAGCTCTATGGCATAGTGTTCTGACAGTTTAATGATGGAGGGAGCAGGTCTGCCAGAAAAACATGTCCCAAGAGAAGTCTGATGTCCTTGTGTGGGAGGTTCACAATCACTCCAAGTGAGTACAGTACAGAGCACCGTAAATTGAATTAGCTTGGATGGAGAGAACACATTTGGTTGCTTGGTCAGTGGAGGACACAGTTCAGTGTTATTGGGCAAACAGCCAGACTGGATCACAAGGGCAGAGTTGTAGAAAGCTGTTGTATTTTTCATGCTTAAATGAGTCTCATCTGAGTAAAACTGCCAAATAAATTGTCCAGAGAAGAGTTTATAAGCTTTTGAATAGCATGTGTTTATCCACATGCTGCCTAGTTCACTACAGAGATGGAGCAGAACTGCACTGGATGTTTTGTCATTACCCCATCTGGACAAGTGAAAATTCCAGTAATCTTTGACCTGTGTCACTTGATTCTTAATGGCACACACCAAATGCATCTCTTCCCCTCCATTTAGGCACAGTCAGGATGACACAATCCCCAAAATACAATGTAGATGCAGGCAAGAAAGATCTCATGTGTGCCTGTGAATAATATCAGTGCACCATGAGCTGACACAAAAGTAGCCCTCAATGCCAAAGTAAAAATGTACTATTGGGTTAATTTTTGGAGTGTCTACAGGCCATCAGAAATTTTAGAAAAAGATTTTTGTCAGAATCTATGATGGGGAAATAGAGCCAGAGTGTGCAGTGCCCCATGGAGCTGGTGGGCAAATCAGAATGTGGCATCCGATCTTCCCTTAGCCAAAGGGACTCACACCAGTAAAAGTCTAGCTCATCTGTTCGGGCACTCATCCAGTATCCTAGCCTAACACCATCCCTAACGAATTACAACTGACCTTTCATACCTCGAACATCTGCTGGGCACTCACTGCTGTGACCTCCCTTTCATCTCTGCACCACTTCCCTCCCACTGTTTCATCAGGTCTGTCTATTTTTTCCCCTCAGCCTCCGGCTTCCAGTTACACTCAGCTTGCCTCACTGCTTTGCTGCTGGCTCATCATAGTCAAAGGCAGACGGTAAACAGTGTTGACTAGGTGTGAGAAACAGGCTGGCTTCCTGCTAATTTGATTGTCAGCACAAGGTGTGCAGCATTGTTTCCTCAGACTTCCATGTGTAATTTTCATCAAAGTGGAAATACTGCTTCCATAATGAGCTCATGGTGCTGCGCTGAAAGAACCTGGCCTTAAAGGTATTAACAACAGCAGCTCTCATCAGTTTATGATTGAACTGTACAGAGAACCCCCTATTGGTTTGTGATTGTGATGCCTCGCCTTATTTAATTACACTGGATGGAAATGAATATTTTTCTCAGCATCTAATTTAGAAGAGAGTCAACCTCTTGCAATTATAGCTGGGTATCTCACAGTAAAATCCATTAGCTTAATGAATTGATCACCAAGGAGAGGGACATGTTAATTCATTGAGCAACGGTCGCTCTTTGGAGAGCTGTGGTTCACGTCCAGTAGGCCTGAGTGATGCTGATGCTGAAGGACAAGGTGCTTCTCTCAAGGAAGTGATGAAGAAATCATCCCTATTTGCTTATTGGGTTTTTCCCTTTTAGCCACTCTGCACACATAGTTGTTCATAGTTTTACTTTGTTATCCAGAATGGTGCACGAGAGTTGATTGAAAAATTCAAAGCAAAGTATGGAAAGATCCCAGAGGTGTCGCAGTTTTGTATTTTTCATGTAATCTCCCTTCAGCTTGACACACTAGTTCACAGGGAGTAGTTCAAGGGCACTATTCATGCATAGCAGTTGGCAAATAACTATTCACTAACAACTCACAGACCCTTGGCTACATGCAGATCTTTGAAGTTCTAATCATAGAATGCAAATTAATGCAGTAGACGTGCAAAAACACTTACAGACTTACTTTACTTTGACAAAAAATGTTAGAGGCTTTTCTCACTTTCTTGTGTGTTTGGCTCAGAGCTTATCATTTAACTCTTTTGTGCTCTAGGGCCAGCAAACCAATACTGCAAAGAATTAAAAGTGAAGACATCAGAGGCAGAGGTCACATCCTGACAATGGATGTAACGAAATGCCCTTTGGTGTCCAGCTTGGTCATGCATAATTGAAATGTGCTATATATACAGTAGATACTAGACAAATCTATTTACTTATTTATTTATTAATGGTGTTTATTTTCTATATCTGTGTATGGCAGCTGGAGCTTTTGCAATGCAGGAAAGATTTCTGGACAAGCTTTGAGTCCTTCACATAGCTGACACAGACACAGACAGAAAGGAATTCAGTGTATTGATGCACATACACACAATTAAGAATCTCCAAGTGTTTTGCATCTCATTGGCCAATGGGATCAAACTGAGGTGATCATGCAAGACTGTGAGTGAACCTGGGTTCTTCTAGCAGTGGAAAATTACAGCAGAGAGCATTTCATTCTCTGACTGCCACTATGCCTCCTTCTGCTGTTGTTGCTGATGTTCCCACTGATTATCTGCATTTTTAACAGAATTTAGCCTGATTAATGATTCATTCCCAGCATATGTGCGCCCTTGCTAAAACAGGCAATGGGTCCAAGGCTGACACAAGCTGATAGAGCTCTTAAATCCCCATGTGTTTTATTTGTCCTATAAAATTTGACCAGTCTTGGTCCAGGAAATGGTACTGCTCTCACCAGATTACAACACTAAGGAGTATACCAGCGTCACTGATTTATTTATTTCTTATCTTCCCAAGCCGTTTGTCTGGAGGGTGCTGATACTTCCACCTGTGACACATTTTATTCTCTCTTCGTTAGGCTGGTCTTTGCTTTCTAGGCTTCTGTAGTGCACCAGCTTGGAGCCTGGGCAGGTCCTGCAATAACTCCATGTTAAGGTCATGTGGTGGAAAGGTGCCCTTAAGAAACTAAAGATGAAATGAAAGTCTGTAACGTGTAGGGGATTCTGCCACGATGAGCGATATGCAGCAATTTAAAAGGACTGAAAAATCATGTGAAAACAATGACCAAAACAACTGCATCAAGACCAGTATAAGGAGATGGTATCAGTCTGGTTCTAAATGAATTCTGGAGCATTGTTCTTGTGATGTGAACATGATCTGCATTAGTTTGGATTCAAATATAGGGCGATCTATTGATGGATTGATATAGAACCGCCTGCAAATTCCAAGTGTGAAAAGTGGCAACATATCACACTTACGTACCTAACACATCTTCAGACTAATTAGCATGACATGTGTGCTCAAAATGAACTTGATATAATGTAATTTAATGTGTCACAAGTCAGATTCTTTCTGCTTACACAGTGTTTGGTATGTTGACTAAATGAGGACTAATTCTGGCCTTGTTTCATGTTATTTCCCTATCCTTTTTCTCCCTGTTTGATTTTGTCGCTCTGGCCCCAGAATGTTTCTGACCAAAGAGCAGAGCGAGTGTTCTCACGTGATATGCCACATAATTTGGTTGATTTGGATTTTTTCCTCTGTGAATCCAAACCAAAGCAAGGGTAAATGCAACATTGTAACAATTCAAGATTTGATTGTATTCCTAAAAGGATGCAGATATTAATAGCAGTGGACATTTGTGTGAATAGCAGATGTGCATGTTTTCCACATACTTTATTTTGGGTGTCTGCATATATTGACGTGCCTCACACAGCCCCACCATCCAGTGCAAGATTTGTGGGGAGCTGGAGCCGATTTGTTTATTTGATTGCCAACAGGGCAATCGCACACACCTAACTTGCGTGTGTTTGGACTGTTGGAGGAAACCGAAGCACAAGGAGGAAACAAAATGTCTCTCAGTGTGTAACAAAGCCAGAAAGCAGCCAAGAGTGGAACCAGTTGACATTGCCACTTTAAAAAAAAACTTTTGTGTTTTTTTCATACTTCTACTTATGCCTGCACACATTTTCATCCCTTCCCACATGTGCAGTCAGCGCTTTCAGGTGTGGACAGGTCAGCGTAGACACAAGATATCCGGTGGCACAAGGTCATCTTCACAGAGCCTGGCTGTACGTTCTTCAGTTAAT
>OMOW01013440.1:0-10372 GCA_900312555.1 Lamprogrammus exutus | reverse complement strand
AATCTTATCCCCCTCCCTCCCATGTACACACACACACCAATCTGTTCTTGTCCGCCCTTCCCCCCAGTGCGTTTGTGGAGCCAAGTAAAAAATGAGATTGTGTTTTATGGATTCTTTCAGCCTCTTTAATGTGTTTCATCTGCTGGAGTTTTTCACTGTCACAGTAGATCTCTGAAAGCTGCCTCTGCGCTGCTAACACACACGTAGACAGACGCATGCACATACATACACACGAGCACGATGAACCCTATCTCCTCTTTTTACCCTCTGCCTGTCTCGCCGTTATTATTCATTCCAACCAGATTTACACTGAGGTCAGATGGGAATATTATCTGGTGATGTGGTAGTAAAGAAAAATGATGGCGTAGGTTCATCTGTTTTTCTGATAAGCATCTTATGGTGTTTAGTTTGGAATCCATGTATTATCTTTGATATTTTAGGTGGACTTCATAGATTTCTTAAAAGAAATATTTTTGTAACAAATAGTTCATAAGTTGGATACATCATTGTGTGTGGAAGGCAATGAGCTCCTGACAGAAGCCACTTATTACTTTTACAAGCTACTGTAAGGCTATGCCTAGAGATGGAGCCTGTGGTTAACAACTAGCTGTCCCTACAAATAATATTAACTCTCTATTTTGTAGCATTCTGAGTACTACATCAGATTAAAACATTAAGATTAATACAGTCATTTCATTTCAGTTGTCAGTGACAGGAAGATGATCTCCGTTGATTACTTTGGAGTTTATCCCCACCAACTATTTTAATGAGGTGACGCAATCATTTAAACCACATACTCATGGCAATATTTCTGGTTTTTGATGTCACATTAAAAGGAATGTTGACTGCTATATGCTTTGCCACAAACATAACAGCCTGGGTGTAACTTGTTTGGTAATAATAAATCATTCTGACAGATATATTCAGTTTAATTTCAACAACTGCCACATTGTAATTTAATATGTTGCCGTCATGCCACTCGTTATCAACTGAGAGTTGTGACAAGAATTTAGCGTGCAACATATTTTATTCTGGAAGAGTCTTAAACATAATGAAAGAAGCTGATTGACTAATAACTGAAGAAATAAGTGGATGACAGATGATGAGATACACATCGTTATTGCACTATATTTTATGTTTCCTATTCTCTGTGAAATAACATCAATCATTCCCTGACATTCTTGTTAACCCAGAGGGCAGAACTGAGATGTCTAATGCTTTTAAACTATATTTTAAATATCAAATTTTTTATTATATATTAAGATTAGGAAATTAAGTCAAAAATGTTTTTAAATAACTGAACAAGCATTTTTGTCTTCATCAGAACAGTAATGAGGTTTCTCCTCTGATGAAATGTGAGCATGGTGAAGCTGAGGATTTGTGAAAACCCCTTGGTCTGTTATGTGTAGCCTGCACCTTAGGGTGTTGGAGTGCAATGCTAGTTGTTCTCTCTGAGTCATTTGACAAACGAGTCAAATTCATCAACCCAAAGTCCCGGATGTTAATCCAAAATTAGACCGTCCTTACTTGAAATCCAAACACTGTTTGGCTTCTGTTCTCTGTTGTCTATTGATAAAATAGTGCAAACATCTTTAAAAGGGCTTAAACAGCTTTGTACTGCCTCCAGTCAAAGACCCTGAGAGGTGCAAAGCAGTGCTTCTCTTCTTTGGAGTATCCCAGCATTCCATGGAGTCAACAGGCAGGGAGACTATCAAAGGATGTGGTTTATTGGCAGTGTGCAGTGTGGAGATAATATCTGCAGGTGAGCTCTCTTCAATGCTCCAGTGTTTATCTGCGTTTGCTGCAGCTGCCGGGCCTTGATAACAGGCTGCCATTGTGCTGTGGGAGAGATGATGCTCACCTTGGATCGGTTTAATTTGACCTTGATAATAAGAAGTCAAATGATGGTCAGATTTTGCCATCGTTGATTACTGAATGGTGCTTACGCATTCAGCTGTTCAGAAACTCGCTCTGTGCATGCTGCTGCTTGTTGTCTTACTTGACAGTCTAGGCAGGTAATAATTGCAATTGTCTTGTTTGTATGACCCATCCTTCAGCATCTATCATGTTTAGCAATAATATTTATTGAGATGACAAAGTAGTTTTTAACATTTAACAACTGTCAACATTGGTTACCAGTCTTTGCAAATCCAACCAGACAAATCTGTTTTATTAGCGACTGTGTGTCACCACAAGTCAGCCTGACTGAACTATAACTGGTACAACTGCAAATGCAACAACTCAATTCCTTGCAAACAAACAAACAACCAAATGTGCTATTTAATGGTTCGTTTGTTTGATACTCAAACCGTTCTGAACTGATTTTGGCAAATCTTGATGGAAGGGTGAGGCTTGGCCCAGGGAAGAACACATACAATTTGTTGCCAATCTGGATCCAGGTGCAGATCCAGGATTTTTAAAAATTATTTCTCAGGTTTGTTTTTTTGATATTTTTTGTAATTTTCATCAGAAGTAATAAAATAATTTATAATAAAAAAGTAAAAAAGTTTTTACAATGACATTGTGCATTAATGCATTCATCTTCACAAAATCATCTGAACGCACCATTTTAAATGACTCATCAAGAGAGAAGCACATAAATCTTCAAGTTCTGCAGGATGTGACGCTATCAGAGCGACAGCACATTTGCCAAAGTTGTCAATCAGCTCCATCTGCGAGGCATCAGTAATTAGTTTTAAAGGCTGAAATTAGAACTCATAAAAAAAGACCCATCAGCAAGATCTGAAGATTACTAACACTGCCTTTTACTTTACCTTTTACCTTTAATATAAACTGTGGAGGAAAAGCCAATACACTGTAATTATCTGATATAATGTACTCAGCGTAAAAAGCTCTTGCTTAGTAGTTGCTATGATTTTAGAATTCTTTATTATTAAACTCTGTGCTACCCACCAGTGGTTCCACCACAAACTAGAGATCCCATAGTTCCCAAAGACATCAAAAGTAGGGATGCAATTTGGGGTAAGCTGTGTGAAACGATGCACAACACATCTAGAAGAAAGAGAATCCCAGGATAAATCAAAAAACTGTATACCTTAAAAATGTAGGTGTTATTGTAATGGATTTTTAATGTTACAATACATTGAATGTGTTCATAAGATCTCCAGCATTTCAGGGATGCCTTTTAAGCATGGTTTAGATTATCGATGGATTACTGATGAGAAAAAAAAAAATCTATTAAATTTATGCAAAATCTATTAAATGACCCTGGACCTTAAATTATACTCAATTTGACAATTAAAGGCATTCATTTTATTTTTGTTGAACTAAATTATAGTATTTAATTTGTTAAAATCGTTTAATGGTTTGTCTTAGAATTTTTTAAATACAAGCAATTACACATTTGTTGACTCTATGTAAATTGCTATGCTTCTTTATATCAGACTCTTGGTCAAACGTGAATTTTAGAACACCTCTATGAGTTCTGAGGGTTGCTTTTTTTGTACTCACAGAAGGAATGTTAAAATACCCTTATCCCCTATCTGACTGAATAAAAAAAACTGCCCAAAGCTAGAGTAATGTTTACATTGCATAACAAAGAGCTCTTACATGTGAAAAGGTTGAAACCTGTTCCCTTTATGATTAATGCGCTGAAAAGCAAACACTGATGGGGAAGGTGATTGTTGAAAAAGATTTTCTCAAACAAAAAGTCGTTTATTATGTTTGCCAAATTCATCATACACTCTTTTTTTTTTTTTAAACCCCAAACAACCTTGTCAGCATGTTTCACAGTATTATGCAGTCACGCCAGTTTTACTAGGTCCTCCGTTGGCTCTGCATCACCCCACACCCCTACTCTGTCATGCATACACTGATCAAAAAATTATATTTAATTACTTATAATGATCACAGACAATTATGTTAATCTACACAGCCTCACAAAGGAGCGTCTCTCAATTTAAGAATTCAGGCAAGTTTCTGTGTGTTTTTGGCATCGCAGCCTCTCCTAATTCTCTCAAAGTAGAACATGAATATCAACATACAGATGCTGACGTATGCCAAGGTACCGCTGCTCCACTGACTCATCTGAAAAGTAACACTTGTTGCTTTGTTTGTTGTCTCTCTTTGTTGTGATCAAACAGCCACAGCTACACATTTTGTGCTGGTTTAGGATTTTTATGGTCCTATTCCAATTGCAGAAAGGAAAATGTATATGTTAATCTCAGCTTGCAGTAAGAAAAAAAACATGTTACTTCCTGTGATTGCAGACAACTTGGAAACTTTGGATTCTAATTCTCTGGAAAATAATCCTGGGCACGGCCCCAGACTTCTCCTCTTCACTTTTAAACTTCATATTCATTGAAAAGTATAAATCACCAATGAGGGAGTGGGACAAATTCCCCACATGTACATGAAGTAATTTGACACAGCAGTTTTGTAACGCAGAGCGATCTGTTCTGGTTGCTTGGAATAACATGTTTGAGGGGTGCATTTGAGTGGTATTTCCCCTCAGAGTATATATTGTTGGATTAATGTGATTTCATTACTCCTCCGCTGACTCTGGCAATCGACTGAAGGGATAATTACACATACCAGGAGCCAATTTTTCAAAAAGAGTGCCAGTTCATCTGACTGAAGTTGTGATATCTAGTGTTAAGCCTTGTTAAACCCTGCTGCTCTGTATTTGTGGGAACTTGTATAATGAGCAGCATTCTTGAGACCAAAAGTTGATATGAGAGTGATCCTGAGGGGCGGGGCAAACTGTGACATCACATTTCCCCTTGGGCAGGCTGGTAGTTGTGAAATCAGTCCACACAAAGCACCGCCACAGACACCCAGTGACACAAACATGCAGGAAAACACACACAACGTTTATCTCATTTTTGTTTCCCTTTTTGTTTCAAATGCCTGACCAGCATGTCTGTGTCTCGCCTTGATTATAGCTCTAAATGATGGACTGTATGACTAGCATGTGAGGCTGCCTCGGGGCAGTGGGGGTGGGATGAGTGTGTGTGTGTAAATCATCTTCAGTGGGAAAAGAGACACAGGGCAATAAAGAGAGAATCCACCAAAGGCATTTTGTCTTTGATCTCCTCTTCTTATTTCATTAGCAGAGAGATTAGGGCTCCAGGTGAAAAGGAATAATTTGTCCGACATTACATCTGGGGACATAGCTGATTCTGATTGGATCGGGAGTGTTGAATAATGTGAAGGAGCTACCCCTCGTCATGTGTTACTCCTTGACCTTTTTATAACTAATTTCATGGGGTCATTGCTCTGGTCTAATATGAACAACCACTCATCGCCTTGTAATAAACTGTGCAGGTCTGCTGTCTTGTGATCATTATAAACTCCATATCAACGAATCTGTCAACATTTCACACCCTTACCAGCTTCACATTCACATTCTTTCCCTCGCAGGCAGTGGGCGGGTCAACCTGGTGCCGTTGCCCTCTGTGGTGACCAGCCCGCGGGACATGGCCTTGGCTGCGGTCATCTGCAGTGCTCTGGCCACCGTGCTGCTGGCCTTGCTGGTCCTGTGTGTCATCTACTGCAAGAGACAGCTGCTGGAGAAGAAGCCCAGTGGTAAGTTGAGGCAGCCTGTCACACTATATGACGAACAGTAAAACTGTGCATGCAGGTAACCACAGCATCGACGAGATAAGTTAAGTTATGCGCGTTTCACCAGTGTGAATTGTAAGATAACTCATGCTGGTGAGAAGAACCCAAGCAAAGGTAAACTTGCATACAAAAGAGACATCAAGGGGTTAATAATTTGGAGCTGTCCCGGTTTGTTTTTATTTATTTTTTTCATATGAGGACAGCACATTGTGTGTTACTTCTTTCAATCAATCAAAAACAAAATTACAATAGAATTTAAAAAATGAATAAAGATGATAACAAAAATAATAAGAAAGAATATTGTTAAAATAAAAACAATTAAAAAAACAAAAACAAATAAAAACAAGAACAATAAGAATGGAACAAAATACATAATACATTAAAAGTAGAATAAAAATAATAGTAGTAATAATAGTAAAAAAGAAGTTAAACCTAACTTATACTCATATAGTTTAAGAAGAATTTAAAACAGAATTACATGCTCATTGCTGCTGTTGAATTAGAGTTGACAGTCTTTAGAGCAGTCTTAAAGGGGACATATTATGCTTTTCCCTCATTTGTATAACGTAATATAGAAAGGAGTGTATGTTGAGGTTCACATCTAATGAAAGACAGGTGCTAAACTTTACCTAAAGCTTAATTATAGATTAGTCCTTTACTTCCATAACAAGTTAGGCCAATCAGAACCAAGTGCGCTTTTTGAGAAGGGGAGCCTTAAAGTATCTACAACTCAGTTCACGTTGGTGATGCAGCACGGGACAGTACAAGTATATAAGTATGCTTTGCAAATGTTTCAAAATAGAGCCCTCGATGAAAATAAACCATAGAAATCTGCATAATATGTCCCCTTTTATGTTGATTTCCTATGCATTTTTGACTTATTATGCCCCTCGATGACTGCAGTACATGAGCCACGTGCTTTTGCTGAACAATGAGAAACACTTTGAGAAGTAACAAAGAACTAATGAAATACAGAATGTAAAGCTGAATGAACGTGAATTTGTTACACCTCTATCTAGCCTAGCGAAGTGTATAATTACATGTATGAGAAGCCAATTTTCAAACAGTGCCAGTTCGTCTGTCTTGCATTTTGATATGCAGTATTTAGCCATGTTCATCCCCGATGTTCCATATTTGAGAGAACTTGCATAATTAGCAGCGTTCCTGAGATGAAATTGCCAATGGGAGTGTGTGAAGGGTCATGAGGTGGAGTTGGCAGTGACATCACTCTTCCCTAGGAGGTATGATACAAGTTTACAGGCATTTTTATTCTCAGTATAGTGGCTATGTGAATCCTTAACTTAAATGTTTTGTCTTTTGTTAGGACGCCTACTGTTTTTCCAAGCCCCTATAAAGCCCCAACGCAGATTTGTTTTTAAATTATCCAATGGAATTTAAATTGGCATCGTGAGCTGGAGAGTTACGAGACTTTCCCAACACATCAGAGACCGTGTATGTTTAGTCAGACGACAGCAACAATTACTCTGACCGCTCTCCATTATTTGTCCTCGTAAAAGTGAAACATTATTTCTCTGGAAGCTGTTAAAAGCTTTGTGCCGCAATGGGCTCAGGGTTTGCTTTAGTTGATTCTGTGATGTTTCCCCCCGCAGCCTCTTTGCGCTCTCAGGAAGGCCCCTACACTGGGGCAGAGCTGTCCTGTCTGGACCCACTCTGGCTGCATGACTTCCCTCAGAGACCCTGCTGTCAGTGTCACCTGGGACCTGGACACTCCTGTGGTAGGTTATGGTTCAGACTAAATGGCTTTTATGGCAAAAGACATATTAGCACCCACAAAAACTGCTTTTACTGAAAAATATAAGTTAAAAAACAAGTCAAAATCCACTAATATTTTGCACAAGCATTTTGGATTTGATCATTTGTAAGCAGCTTATTAAGATTTACGTGCCCCTCCCTCACCTCTTGTTACTATGATTTTGTAAGAGCAGTTTACTATAGTTTAACTGCAATCAGGACTTATGATAGCGATAGGAGGTAGCAGAATTTCCTATTGTCTACATCCAACAATTTCATTTTTGTGTGTCTGACATTCAGGTCCAGTCCATCTAATCCCATCTTTGTGCTGTGACGAGAGCTGCAGTCTGGGTCGCAGCCATGACAACAGTCCCTTCCAGTCCCAGGCGAGCCTCAGTGACCGGTGAGGAAAATATCAGTCTATTTCTAATCCTATAATATCTTTTTAGGACAGGAGGGAGATGTGATCACTCTCTGTCTGACTGCAACAAAGCATGAACAGCTGCTGTTGACTAAGTTCATATTTCCATGTATTCCTGCCCACCGTGTGTTAGTTATCCAAACTAACAATAATGTGAATACAAACATTTGTAGCACAAATGGAAATGAATATAAACCACTGGCGATGTTTGCACCATGGTCTGCTAACTGAGCGTAACAGCTACAGACCCTTCACTGCTCAACTTAAACAACATAATTGTATAATCATACACACATTTGCACGCATTGTGAATGATAACTTGTGGCTTACAGTTACATAGATGGGGACCACTGTAGATCAGTTGTTCCAAACAAGAATTCTTTGCTCGTCTCATCTACCACATCTGATGTGTCAATGATGGAAAAAATAAAGAACCAGAAGGCACTCTGAGAGCACATACCTCCACCAAGGCAGAGTAGTTCTCCAGTTATGACTCCGTCTCAATTTTTTAACAGGTTATTGACTAGACCTTGATGAAGAGGAATCAAATGTATCTAGTAGAAAGGTAAAACACCTCAGTCCAAAGGTAGAGACTCATGACGTTGACCCCAGCTGTCCCGTTCATGCTTCCCAGGAACACCAACCCAGATGAGGGGAGAACCCAAGGAGGACATCCAGAGTCCATCTCCAGAGAGACTGCTGGGACATGGCACAGCTCGGAGCACCCAGGGGATGCCGCTGGGGCTCCCAGGGGCATCCCAGAACCTGGAGGGAGATTGGAAGTGGAAGAGGAGAAAGAGGGTGAACAGGAAGAGGAAGGGTGCTGGTCAAAGGAGAACATCCAGGAGACTTCGTTGGAGCAGACGAGACAGAGCTGCAGCGACGCCTTGATGGATGCACTTCTTCCCGAGCAGCAGACATGCACTTAGGAAGGTGAGCTCAAGTTGTCACTGAAACCACGGAATGATCCTCTTTATCTACTTGTTTGGTATCAAGCAAAGAGACAAGCATGTTTCCTGTTTAGGCTTCATGTAAATTATGACTCAAACGTAAAAAGAAGAAAGAAAAAAAATATACAATTTATCTTTTTATTCACAAAACTATTTGAGACTATAAAGCAGCTTTTATTGATTTCTACATGTGGACAATGAAATGATTTTCAAAAACAGGCCCTGAGATTCATTTTCCGATTGTTTCAGAATAGGAAATCCAATGAATGGGGGGTAAGCGGAACCAAAGGGAGTTTGAGGGTTGGATTCATTTGGAGGGAATGATTTGAACTGCACACTGGACACACTCATGGCAGTGTGTGTTTTTGGCACACATGAACACTATAAGAAGTAGAGTCATTTATTTTGGAGAGATTCTTTTATAGCTCCTAAGTTTTGATGGACTGGGACAGTGGTGGGTGTGTATGTATGTGTGTGTGTGTGTATATGAGTCAATGAAGAGAGGAAGCAGAAACAGAGATAGTGTGAGGCAGCACCCCAGCCCAGTTCTTTGATGTAGTCAAGATGGATTTCAGACAGTCCCTGGCTGGCTGTGGGTAGATAGGTTACTAATCACTCTGTGTGTGTGTGTGTGTGTGTGTGTGTGTTCCTCTTTCCAGGATGACATGGATTTCTTTGGCTCGTGTTCCACCCTTGAACCACCCCGGACTCAACAACAGCAGCGGCAGATCCTGTTTCAGATTACTGCCAGTCCCTGCACAGACTGAGCCAGCCACTCACAGTGTGCTCGCGCCGCCTCTTTGAAACGCCTGCCGCTGACCTCAGAGCCCCTCGTCCAAGGATCCAAACAGAATATGTACATAAATGCAAACAAAGGCACTTCTGAGGAAATGCAAAGCATGCCGGCACAGGCGAAAAGACACGCAAAATGTGAACACGCTGGTCCAGAAGGTGAAATCGAATGAAGTTCAACTTGACAAGGAGTAATGATTTATGACCGTGGAGCCTCTGCTCCGCCTGGAGAATGTTTTGCATCTTCACATGTAGGAGAACATAAACTGTACCACAGATCTAACAGCTGGTGTTCATGAAGCTTTTTTTTTTTTTTTTAAATAACTGTAACAGTTGTACATTTGAGGTGTGAAGAAAAGTGTCTAAACTGATATGTTGCACATTGAAGACAATCCTGATAATATGGAACAAGTTAAGACAATGAGGAATGTGTAAGTACTAAATTTGTTTCAGATACTGTAAAATAGTAAATAGGTCAATATTTTTGTAACATAGGCATGACTGACAGTACGCTTGCCTTTCTCTCCACAGTTGTAGTGTTGGCGAAGGATCACTTTCATGTGATAGTCGTTTTACAGATGTGCTAATAAACCACTTTGATTACAGTGTGAGTAATTTCTTCGATTCAGTAATATGAATCCTTTACTAAGATATAAATTTTATTTCTAAATCTAACTGAAGTCCAGCCAGAGACAGTCTCTGCTGCTAATCCAGTATGCCTCAGGTTCAACTGGAACTGGATCACATAGATCAAAATCTGAATTCAGTATAGCCATGTTGGGAGTTTTGGACTTGTGCTGTGATGTGGACTCTGAGGATAGAGCCACCCAGCTCGCTCCCCCCTCCTGTTCACACCTTCCATAAGCACAGATCG
>OMOW01012822.1:1111-13287 GCA_900312555.1 Lamprogrammus exutus | reverse complement strand
CTCTGCGCTTTGTTCTCATTTGTCACAAAGCCATTAAGAGGCATCGTGATCGTAAAGGAGAGCGACCGGCAGGTTTTTGAGCAGTGAAACCTTTGGAATATTTGACGTTGTCCCGATCCTCCGTTGGAAACTGTTTTTTCCACATTACAATTAGTGACGGTCCCTGGTCTCTTGGACACATTTGAACCCCATAGAGTTCACAATCAAGCCTGTAAACAACAACTGAGGCCTTGAGAATGACGCCCAATCAGGCACTTCTTTATTTACTATTTATTTATTCATCTTCCTTTGTCTCAACACGCCACTCAGCATCTCCGGATTGCCAATCACAAACCTCGCCGGTCATCAACCTTAATCACACACACCTGTCATTCATCAGGCTCACCTGCAGACTATCGCTAATCACACCAGCACATACCGTATATATGGCCGACTGGTTCAGGTTTCGCGAGACCTTAGTTGTGTAACGTTGCGTCAAGCTGCACGCTGTTTTGTTGTGTTTATAACTCTCTGGTTCCCTTCTACTTCATTTAAATATATTGGGTGCTTTGTGAATAATATGGCGATCATGGGGCCTTATTGTTTCCTGTAAACACACACGCTTACCACTCTTTTGTTGCTGTCTTTGTTTACTGTGTTTCTCCTTTCAATACACAGATTTGTCCTGTGTCTGTAACAATCACGCAAGTTTACATGCACGCTATGCTCAGATTTTTCTCCATTCAGCCGTTAAGGCCAAAATGCTGAGTAACATACGTGGAGGGAGTTATCAGCATTCTGTCATTCGTCAAATAAACACGACTCATTGCTGAATTGTGTGTGTGTGTGTGTATGGGGAAGCACGGCAGAAGAGGAAAAGCATGCAGAGGCAGCTTGATCTGATCATAAGACAATAGATCACTTACATCAGGGTCTCCTCTCCAGTCCTGTGGTAACCCCAATCCATGGCAGGGTTTCTATACTTCTTATACTTTTTAGGAGGTGATTTATGTCGACTCATTCTCCGTTGGGTTATTGAATGATTGATTGTCTGGCTTCATGCAACATATATATTGTCTAGTTTTACATTCACTAAGGACTTTGACTATAAGAGCAAAGACACGTTTGCTCTATCGTACCATGTAATTCATCTGTTTCACCTGCTATTTCACCAAGTTACCATATGAAATCAATTAATGACATGGCAGGAGAGAAAACCTGCTGGATCGCGGCTCACGTAGGACCGGGCTGGAGCCATGCACGAGCAAATCGATTGCATAATCTGTTACTCAGAGTAATCGTACATTGGGTTATGCTGATTTCAGTCAAATTATGGTGTTAACACGATGTTTACAAATGTAAACGCACTGAGGCTGAACTGAGCTGAAGGCCATTTTACGACTTACAGTCAAAGGGACACAAGAATTTTGACAAGAACAATTACAAAGGCAACTTGACCAGACTAGCCTCTGATGAACCCTCAGCAGGTTCACGTCCAAAAGCAATGTTCCGTTTTTTTCTCCATCCTCTACCCTTTTACAAAATTCGACAGCTTGTGTTAATTATTTTGCTCTCAATAGCTTTTTGTGTTAAGTATCCACTTCTGAGGTAAACCTGCTGCTCGGTAAGGTGAGCCATCCAGTGAAAGCCGCCGTTTCTCCTCTGAATTAAGTCTGTTTGAGTTATGGACCTCTCTCGGCAGATACTAAAGCGAGTTGCGCTTGATTCATGTCGGCAAGTGGGAAAAGAAAGACATCAATAGGCTGAGAGGGCTCATGGAGAGGTGGATGTAGAGGCAGAGGTATACAAGGGCACTGGGGCAACAGTAAATCTGGTTTTATTACTTGAATTACTGGTTTTTATTACATTTGGTGATCAGAAGCATGTTTGAGTGCGCGGGGAAGAAGCCTTATTTAGAAGAGAGATCTTAAACCCATTACGGCCGTCTGAGAGGTTGACAATTTAGTGGAGCGAGATCAGGCCAGTTAATCATTTCTCTTCTTTGTTTAACCTGGTTCGTCCCACTTAGATCAAGCCGCTTGTCTTCAAAGGAAGCTGAGCCAAGACAGCAGCAGCACTGGAGTTCATTCACATATAAAATACAACAATATTTCAGTCCAGTAAATGGCTCGCTAAAGCACCGCAGGAGGAACGTTGCTTTGTCGACTCCTCAAGACACGCAACCGACATAAAAGAAATAAATGACCATCACATGGCCGTAGCCAGTAAATGTGCTTCATTCAGGTCTGCATAAAGGGGCCTGACTGCAAAGTAAAAGCCATGCAGTGACCCGTCTAAAAGACCACAATGCAGCGCCTCTTTATTACCCATAAACCATCCTTTTGCCTTCCTCTGAGTGCATGTGGAGCACAAAGGACTTCCCTACATCAGTAAATGTGTGTTTGTGTGTCCGGTTAGGAGGAGTGTGTGACATAAATTCAACATATTAACATGTGCTGTGTTAAACGGTCACACAAATGTCAGGATGTCATGTCAGGATGTCTCGGCCCTCTTGCCCAGAATTTCCAATCTTGCAACATTCCAACTTTTTTTTGAACCCTGGGGTTATCAGCTGTTGTTTTCATGCCAGGGTTGAATAAGTGACCTGTAGTGAACACAAAGACACCATGACATCATCATTTCCCCGTTGCCCATCGGGGGATGCGTCGTCTTTCATATCAGTAGAGATCTAGATTACCTAGATCACAGAGAGCGACTGTAATCCTTTCCTCTGTGATGCTCTGTTTGCACAGGAATAATATTACAAAGGGACCTCGTGTGATTAACTGAGGTCATCTGCGATCCTAATCCCACGTGAATCTACCATGTAATTTGTAAAGCAAAAAAATTCCATCACAAATTACCCGCTGCATTTAGGTAAACACGGAGGTCATGCCGGCATCTCTGTAATTGGGGTCAAGTAACGGGAATGTGACGTTGAAGAGTGCACGGGGAGAATCGTTGGGATTCATCCCGTACCAATGTGCACACACAAAACAGATGCCGGGGGTGATTTCTAAATCCACAAGGTCCCCAGATATTAGCGGTGCCGTGCGAAACAAATTAAATCGAATTATATTCCACAACTTTTCTCTGCGGTAACAAGTAAACACAACCTTTTACAACTTCTATGCTCCCATTGGCTGACCAGGGTTCTAGCTTGACATCCCCAGGCATTTTCAGCTTCCATGACTTTTCAAGGATTTTCATGACCGTACAAAACCTTGGAAATTCTAGATCTTGATTCCCAATTCCAATATCTGATTGTTTGTTGCCTCTTATCATTTGTGGCTCATATCTGATAACAGTGTGAACATGATAGGTTGTATATGAAACAACCCGCCAGCACAAAAGAGAGTTTTACAAAATGGAGGTAAAACAATGTGACAGATGGAAATGAAATAGTTGCGTTTTATTTAATAGCAAGGAAATTCTCAAACATATCCAATCTGAGAATATCCAATTCTCTTCTTCTTCTTCTTTATGAAATATCACCTGTTTGGTAAATAAACCTGCCTTTGATGTCATTATGCAGGAACAGTGATCTTTGTTGCTGCCAGTTGCCGCCGCCGTCATGTGAAGCAGCTTCCTGCAGCTCCAGGTAATGAACGGAGGTAAACGGGCCTTGACAGCACGCAGGTAGAAGGAGAGACGACACAAAAATGGAGAGAGCGTTTGCATCAATCAAACAAACCTTTTCCCCACAAAATGGAAACAGCTGCCGTCCAGCCTCCCACTGAGCCGGACAGTTAATAAGAGGGAGGCAGAATGATTTGAGGTGATCCACTGGTCTTTCTTCTTCTTCTTCTGCCACATCAGGGTTCCTCAGGCCGACCTTTGACTCACGACCCTTTGACCCCTGCTTTGTCCGGCCGTCAGGTGCCTGCTTGGATCGAGATTCCTTCAAGATGCTCTCACCAAAGGGGGCTTCGTATTGTCTCCGCTCGGACAAAGCAAGCGGGATCACCAATCGCAAACCCCACATCCACAGCCCTGTGAAGAGCATGGGACACTCAGAGGAACCTGCGCTGATGTTCCCACACATGTTCTGACTAAATTGTGCATGGTTTCCATCATTTTCATCATACTTGTAACTCCTATCAGAATTCACATTTCTTTCCTGGCATGACACGGCTATCGCTGGATAATTTCAGGCTCTCAGGATGGAAACATCAAAACAAACGGAGGAAAATATGAAATCTTTCCACCTCCCTCGTTCCCTCCTCTTTGATTTTGAACATCTTGTGGGCATCTTGTCAGCTACTCCTGTGTCAAAGCTCCTGCAACTCCATGTAACCAGAGATCAAAGTGCTCCAGCATCTCCCTGAGAGATATCATTCTTTAGGAATATTTTTGCTCTTGTTGCAGATCCCACCGCAAATTGCCCACTGGCTTTGATATGGGAGGATGCCTGTCCTCCTCAACCAGAACCCACGTCTCCCACACCTCCCTCTATCCTTGCGTTCCTCTTCCGTCTTTCATCGTAATACGTAATAACAGCATAAAACCTTCAATCCCAGTTGAGTTGAATCATCCCTGACTTCAAAAACAAAAGATATAGATCTTGGCAAGAGGCGAATTTATGCCTTGTTTTCATATTGGCAAAGTCACAGGGCACCTTCTCTCCCACTCTTTGTTCTTTGTCCCCTCCACCCTCCATCTCTTTATCTCTGGCTCTGGGTCCCTCGCTCGGCCCTGCCCTTTTCTTCCCCGCTGGTGAAGAGAGAACAATATGGGGGATCAAACGCTGGGGAATTGAGGGGCAAAGTGTCTCTCTGTGTCCTAAGCCTGGGCAGGATTAGGGCTGCGAGACTTCTGAAGAGGAGTCATAAAGTTTGTTCTTGCCTGCAGGGTGTGGTTGTTAGGTGGGGGGGACACAAGCAAGAGAGAGAGAGATAGTGAGTGAGGGGAGAGAGGGATGACCAAGACGGCAGTGATGAACGAGAGGGAGACACTGTCAAAAATGCAACAGAAACAGTCAAGACGCAGTTATAGAAATAAATCTGTTTGTTTTTTTGATAATAGCTACGAGTGTTGATTTTTGAGTGACAGCGTTGGCTTTAGTTTTGTTGTGTATTCATGAAGTTGACGTTGCTTTAGGGCAGCAATCCAAATTGATATAAAAGCCGTAAATCATCTCAGATGGGTGTGGACTGATAGGATCTCTGGCAGAGCTCTGCTTTTTACTCTACGCTTTGTGAGAGACAATATTTACACGCCGTTGCCAAAATACAAATTCCTCCAGAATACTGCATGTTCAGAGATTATACATTAAAAGTCCATAGGTTACAGTCCACAGTGTGTTTTGACGTGCTGGCAGTTAAAAGAGGCACGTGCTTTATTGTTATTTTCCCTCATTCAGTCAGAACGGAGCAGGCTTTTTAGGTAACAGGGGCCTTAAAGAGACGGTACCTAAAAAAAAAACGTCCTGTTTTCACTCAGTGTGAACAGTAGTGTTGCAGCATGGGTATAAGTGGATCTGGGTTTTTTTAAAGCACAACGTAGCATTGCAAAGGTTTCGCAACGGAGGCCTATAAGTGAAAACAAGAGCACATAAGTATGCATGGTATTTCCCCATAATGTAATCCTGATTCAGTCATTCATTTATCAGGCTGCTATCAGAAACAAAATGGTTTAATGCCATTTCCTGGGTCTGGAAGTTATGTTGTACAACACTGGAGATAACAGTGTTAAATGGGTTGCAGTATTAATATTAACGGTCAGAATCCCCGTAGACCTAAATAGCAGTACATATTTAACCCATTACTTCTCAAAGTGGTAGGAACAGCAGCCAGAGCACTGATACAGAGGCTACAACATCAGCATGTATGGCACTTATGCAGCGTGCCTTATCAGTTGGTCGAGGAGATAAGGTGAGTTTCAGCAGTGCACAGGACAAGAGAGGGATGAGGCGAAAATTAGATTTGTGCATGTATCCAGGATACAAATAAGCATAATTAATGAATTTGAACCATGTATTTCATCATGAAAAGTGATAGTGAGACAAAAACAAGAAGAGGAGAAGACTAAAGAATGAGGGGCTTGTGTAAGATGATGCAAGCTGCAGGCATTCTGCGGAGATGTCAGCTCAATTTATGAAGAGCTTTTCTGGGATTTCCACTGCTCTGTGTGAGTGAAGGATGATGGTGCAGGGTTATGACTTGTCATGCGTGCAGATGCTACCGTGCCTGGCACAGTAAGTCCTGCGCAGATGTGAACCTGAGCTCCACGCCGTACCTCGGACTCGTCTCGCTGCGTCTCCTCATCCTTCTTCGCGGTGGCAGGTCAGCGTACAGGTGCAGAGAGAAGCAATAACCAGAAGGCCTCGGACAGGAAATTTTATTCCAGCTGTGGGCTTGGAGGCTTGCTGGTGATACATCCATCATGGTCCCTGAGGTATCTGACTGCAGGGGCCCCACACTACGAGCAATCCTGCCCTCTGACCTCTCCGAAGAGAAGCATCTGTAGGGTGTCCAATAGCATATCCAAGAAAGAGATAACTTTATAGAACTTACCAGGTTGCTATTAGACAGAAGTTAGAATGCCAAACACGTATAGCGCCACTCGGTGGACAATCAAGGTTATGTGGTCTTTATTTCAGGGAACCTGGAAATCCTCTTTATCATCCTTTTAAAAATTATTATTTATCATTGTCCTCATATATTCCACCTTTCCTTTTAAATAGGTTTTGTATAATAAAAATTGTTTCATCTTCATCTTCTCATCGTCTTTACTTTCAAACATCTGCTGGGTTTTACGTGAGGCCTTCTTAATTAGAAGTTCTTTTTCTCCATAAATCACTCCACATTACAGGATGGCTGTTTTCATTTATTACTCCTTAAGGCTTTCAAGTACGGTTAAGTGCTCAACCATCTCATCAAAGAAGCTCATGTGCTCATTGACTTCTGTGACAAGTGAAAAGCAGCATGAAGAAAAACCCACTCATCACCAAATAACCTCTCACCTCCTTGGTATTTATATTGTATAATTTTAAGATAATACATTGATTTGTTTTTGGTTTCACAGAACAGTTTGGTTAACCCTGTGAAGTCTGAGCTTCAGTTCAAACTGATCCACACATTTCTTATAACTCCTGGCCTGTAACATATAGAAATGTTTTGTTTTGTTTACATAAAATGTATCCTGTGAATTTGTCTTATAAGTATGTAAAAATACAAAAGGGTGATTATTTAGTGTGTTCTTCATTCACAAAATCATCTCTATCATCATCAACGATTCATAATCTATTTACCCTAGAAGCTTGAACTTTTACGTGCATTTTTCACAATGGCTAAATTAGCCTTTTCAGTGGTAAACAATTGCTGAACCTCAGTGTGAAGAAAACCTCAGATTCCACTGAGTTAATGCTTGTGAACAAATCTTCAAACCTTATTGTGTCAATGGAGCAGTTCCAACTTTATCATCCCACTGACACCACAAACTCAACTGTTACTGACATTGCAAAGTGAGCGCGTTTAAATAGAAAAAACAATAGGACCTCAAATTAAGCCTTGAGGAACTCCAAAGGTAATGTGTTGCCTATTGAGGAATGACATTCCTATTTTAACTTTATATCGTTATACAAAACGGTGTAGAGCTATTTCACCAGCCTGTGAAGATGATATTTCAACACTTTGTAGCTTCTGCAGGATCTCCTGGAAACATTTGTTGGCAAAAGACAAAAACAAAAGCAGTTAAAAGGTGATATCCTTCACACACTACGGGTTTAAAAATGACGTGACATCGAAGTGAGCTTACTTCCACCGACAAATCGGACGTGTCTATATGTTAGGTCATCGTTTGCTTTGCTGTAATGATGCTGTTAGTGGTAAAGCCAGAGTTTTGCTTTGGCTTCTGGCTTTTTTCCTCTGAGTCATTGCAACCATTTGTGTTATCTGATGGTCAACAACCACCACCACCACCCTCTCTAATTTGTAAAACTGTGTGTGTGTGTGTTTAATCAGCACAAAGCAGACCGCTCCCATACTTCTAACCATCAATTTCCCAGGAAGTCTCTATCTGTGCCATCAGCTCTCTAACAAAGGCTTCTGCTTGTTGTTCACACCAAAGGTCCAGATGCAACCTGGGGCTTTGTCACCCCCGACCCTCAGCAGCTCGGCCCAGCCCGTCGTTTCTAACCCCCCCGACCCTCAGGTGACAGGTTAATGCATGCGGGGCAGTGGCCCACCTGAGTGCAGCCTCTGGCTATAGGTTAGTGATCACCTTGTTGCTGACAGAGAGGGACTTTACTTGAGGTCATGTCAAATTTGTTGTTCAAGCGAAGACAAAGAGCAGAGCAACAAGAGCGAAGGGGAAAAAAAGATCTTCAAACCCCACAGATCCATGTGTTAGGGTATGAGTTCAGTCTTCACCTCCTCCCTCTCACCTCTCAGCAGAGACCACCAAGGTTCTTTTTTATCTTTGGGAGAGATTTCTGATTTTGACAAGTTCACTAAGGCCACATCCCACCAACAATCCACTGAGGCGCCATTAGCGAGGCAGTTAGAGGGGGATGAAAGATGTGAGCTCAGGGGAGGAAGGTGGAAGGGGCGAACACGGCCGAGAACACAAAACTTGGCAGGATGTTACTTTCTCTGAGTTGTTTTGTCAACAGGTGAGGCTGTAATTGCATACTTGACTTGTGTTGGTCTCGTTTAGGGATTCTCCGCTCGGCAGGCCACGAGAACGGAGCTGAAAAAAGAAACCAGGTTGTCAAGCCTACAAATAATGAGTTGGTGTGTGTCAATTAAAAAACTTTTCATGGAAATGACTCATACCCCCCAAGTCCTCCTGTTTGAACAAGGATGAAAAGGAGATAAAGGGATGAACTTTCTATTTTCCACTCATTTTTATGGTGTAATTTAGAGGAGTGGAGGAGTTGAAGTCATATTTGCAAAACATGAATCAATTGCATATAAAAATGCATCCAATCAAACAAACCCGAGAGGTTCTGAAGTGGCGTGAAAGAAACACTGACAAAGTACGAAAGTGTTTTGCTGTCTGTGGGTGTGGCCAGCTAAGGTCTGGCACTGATGGCTAATCAGAACAGAGCAGGCTTTTCGAGAGATAGTACCTTAAAAAAAAACAGCTGTGTTTTCACTCAGTGTGTGCAATAATGCCGCAACAAGAGAAAGTAGAAGTGGATCGATATCTTGTTAACATTAAAGCATCGCAAAGGTTTCACAACATAGAGGCAGCGATTCCCCTTGTGGTACATGGTGGTATCTTGGGGGCTCAGTAGGGGGCGTTACAGAGGCATGATAGTTTTACACAGCACTGAAATTTAGGTTTTTCCTATCAGAATGTAAAGAAAATATATTTTTTAAGTTACATACTGTAGCTTTAATGTTAATAATTAATGGCGGCATTAGTGGAGACTGCAACAGACAAGTCAGCTGATTGATTTGTCAGTAGTTTCTGTATCATTTTCCATTATACACAATCAGGGTATTAGTCACAGTACAGCGTGCACTATGCAGTTTAATTCACACAGTTTTGAGCTCATTTTGATACTTCATTGCTCTAATATTACTCATATCTGGTCTGATAAAACACATTTGGCAAAGATTAAATCATTTGGGCAGAGATCATTTTTATATTTGAGCTACATTCAGGGTAAGGAAGGCGCTACACAAATAAAGATTATTATTAGTATGAGTATCATTCCGGCCCGGTTGTCCTGACACAAGGAGAGCAGGGAAAGTTACAAATGATCCTCGCTTCACATTCTGCGTCCAGAGTCACAGATTCTAGACAGGCCGGCCCATTGGCAATTACTGCAGCCTTCATTGTACAGCATAAGGGTATAATTTGCATGCATAAAACTCAATGAGGAAAAAGAAGAAAACAAACGATGGAGGAGAGGCCACCAGCAGAACACTGGTCATACTGGGCGACTCTGACCATGGAAACTGCGTGAATATGGAGCAGACAAACACGAAAATGGTGCCAACGTCTTTTTAAAAAACGTTTTCTATTAGAACACATGCAGGTTAAGGCCTATTTGATGAAGTGGCTCGCTAACTAGCATTAAGAGTGCTTAAGAAAATAGCTTTAAAGAACCCATTAGCGTTCATTAGTGCAGGTACAGGGTGTTCCCAGGATCAGGAGCGGTCCAAATTGGCTGGGAAAAGGCTGGACTGGGGTAAGAATCATGGGAACAGCCCAGTCCACAACTTCTGAGTGGGTGGCCTCTACCAGGTCCTCACATGGTTTCCTTCATTTTGGCCCTCCTTTACACCAGACAAGCTACACACACTCCCATGCGCAGAAAATATCCACTTATCGAGAGCTTTTATCGGTTAATATGAAAATGTTTTCCCAGTGGAAACCACCAGTTGGCAAACCACAAGAATTCTCCTCAGCCTCTGAGAGCCAAACCGGCCCGCTTCAGAAGCTTTGAACAATCAACCACAAGACGTCACAAAGTCGATTTAGGGGCTTTAAGGCTGAGATTGAGAGAGGGATAAGGATACGTTAAGCGATAGATGAATAAATGAAGGAGGAGAGAGAGGAGGGTGGGCTGGATACATAAAACCCTCACAAAGGTTCTCATTCATTGTAGTCTATGAGCTATTTTTATGTCGGGGAAATTATTATGTTTCCAGTCGCTTGGTTGGTTGCCTTCAACACAAATAAAATGTGTACAGGAAAACATAGCATGGAAAACTCCGCCTGGACAGAACGTGAAGAACATAGAAGCTAAACAAAACAGAGATCTGATCTGGTTTGGTTCACAGGTCATGACCCCCCTCCACCCCCCCACACACACACACACCACACACACAGGCAGCGAGCTGTCGATCTCATGTTAGCTCTGTCTTACCCGATACGCCCGGGCAAACGTCACAAACGTGTCGCTCTTCATCATGCTTTACCTGACGCGTAGAAGTCTGCAACCTCTGTGCTCAAACTGAAAGTCTCTGTTGACCCGTATGAACCCCACACCTGCAGGCTGTGTGATCTATTGACCTTTTCCAATAAAGTTTTATTCCATCTGAGACTGATCCACGTCGCCCTGTTATCATTTTTTTGGGGAGAACTGGATCATGATTATAAGAAATTGGGGTGTGAGGTTTGCCAAATCGCCCAGTCACAGATCGTTTCGATAATTAAATGGTTGTCTGCCATATTGCGGTTAAACTCGTGCAGCGTCTTTCCGACTGAGTGATATGCCGGCGACTTCAGGAAAATTCCATCCGAACTCGGTCACTGACATGGGTTTTTTTTTGTAAGTTAGTGGATTTCTGAGATATTTGGTGTTCACTCACCAGGTCTGTGGTAGACCTGCAGTCTGTAGAATGGGCCTGTATGGATCCAAAGAACACTTCAAAAAGCCTCTAGAAGCTCCTGTGTGTGAAGTCATACGTTTAGCTGGATACAGATGTGTTCCCTGTGGGCTCAGAAAGTGTTTGCCTGTGACATTTTACCCCGAAACATCTGTATTTGTCATGGCACTCTATCCTTCAGTGACTTCCTGGTGCCTTCTCGCATCATTTCACAGCTCGTGCGATGTCGCTGAGAGAACGTTGTGGAGATATACATGCAGGGCGTGTCGCTGAGAGAACGTTGTGGAGATATACATGCAGGGCGTGGTTAGGAAAAACAGTATCCAAAGAAAATAGATTTTACAAGCCGTTATTACGGCAAAACACAGTTTTATTTGGGAATCCACAAGTTACGTTTAGCTTTTATTGTGGCGTGCACAGCTTCTATCTTTGTGCTGTAGAAGTAAATAGAATCCAAAAGGTTCCAATCTATTGACTGTGGACCTGGTGGACACTAAATATCTAAAAACAAAAAAAAGCTCAACCTTACAAAAATAATGTTTGTTTGCAAAATAGCCAAAATAAGAATTTAACTAAATTAAATCTTGACCATAGATTAATTTTTTATCAGAAAACACACTTTTAATTTCACAAAAATACATTGTGCATCAGCAACTCTCTCTCTCTCACTCACTCACTCACCCTCTTTCTCTGTTTGACACACAAATACACACACACACACACGCGCGCACACACACACGCACTCATGCACGCAATTTGCTGCTGGGCCAGAAACCCCAAAGTCCGATCATTGGAGAGAGCCTCTCATTTGGGGCAGCAGATATCCATCTGACACACACACACACACACATGCATGCACACACACACACACACAAGATCGGAAGAGCGTCGTGTAGGGAAAGAGTGTAG
>OMOW01011859.1:1091-13361 GCA_900312555.1 Lamprogrammus exutus | reverse complement strand
TGAGATAGAGATTAGTAATAGACAAAAAAGAGACAGTAGGAGCGGGGGGGGGGGGGTCACTGTGTAGAATGACATCTATTCGCACAGCTTAAAAGCAGGGAGCAATAATGAAATAATGAAAGCCGGCACCACACAAAGCATCGCATCCATAACTCAATTATCGGCGGGCAAAGTCTGAGATCAAAAGAGCTCATTTGGTTTGGTGTCCATTAATCCATTCAGTACTTTAGTGTTGTTGTATTTAAATAGAGTACACACTGTCTCTGTGAAAGCAGGTGGCAGACTCCTTTCTGGGCGTACAGGCTGGTATCGTCGGTTTCTTGTGAGACTTCGTACTGCATAACACATTCAGTTTTTTTTTACTTATTAATGTTTTTGTGAGGCATTCAAAAATATTGTGATAACAATCTGCAGCTCCATTTCAGAGTAGAGGATGGTGCGTATGATCACTGCGTGGTAATATACACAATTGCCCCAAAATGAGGCAACATCCATTATCAAATTATGTTTCTTTTCAACCTTTTAACATCAAAATCACCTTGATGAGAGGTGACAAATGGGAAGCAGCAAACCAAAGGCTGGTTTGGATGGAGGCAGTGAGGAATAGAGGGGTTTGATACTGTTACCAACTGCCAATAGAGGGCAGTATGGGGGGCGGGGGGTGGGAGAGGGGGGATGTGTGGATACAGATTCATGAAATGTGATGATGCTGTTCAGGTACAGGCATTATGTAACACTGCATGAAGACTGACTGGGGAAAGAAGAGCTGCGATCACGTAACAGTTTATGGCTCCAATAAAATGTGAAAAGACATCAGTTTCTGGACACCAAAACAATCCTCTTTACAGCAACGTGTAAACCTGTAAACAGGACGAAAGAATCGGCTCATCAAAATGTGTGAGTGGCCGGTAGAGTGCTAAAAAAAATAACACCTTCAAGTGTGAAGCCACCCTCAGTTTTGGCAGTCATCCACACGTTGTCGTGCATAAGCAACACTATAGGGCGTGTGAGAAGAGGGAGGACGAGAAAGACTAATATCTCCTTTTTGGAGCATTATTTGCAGCTGTAATAACAAATATGAACTATAAAAGCAACCCATTCTCATTAAAACCAAAACGGTGGTGGTCGTATCTCACAGAATTCCTACATGGTTAGGCTTACATGGTCTGATTTTGGATCTCACGCTGATGCAACAATCCAATTTTTTTGGTAAACAAACATGCCGGAATGAGAGAAATGAAGTCCCGTTGTGTCTCGGATCACATTTTTCAGGATACAATTTGGTCTCCGCGCAGGCATGGAGCCGGGGAATAAAGCTGGTGGCAGAGTAGATCCCCATGCAGAGCGGTGAATGATGGAGGCTGATCCCTGCTGAACTCCTGTGGGAGTGTGCATGCTTAAAAGTGAAAATGTGGTGCACAGAGGTGAAATCTTCTTCAAAGAGCTGGCAGCTGTGAGCCAAAATGCTGAAGATGGTAAATATGAAAGCAACAGGAAGAAACAAAAATGAAAAAAGCAAGCGCTGTAACTCACCGACTCTTCACTCGAGCAGGCTTGTCATCGTGATGGCTCCATTTCCACCATTGTTTTGGTTGCAAGGGTGCATTTATACGAGCAAGCTGTCTTTTCTGAAATTGTCTCCGAACAGAATGTCGAAACAACTTCAGAAAATGAAGAAAGCACTGCAGGATGTGTTGTTTGCTTTGTCCTTTTTACTCTGATAATTGAAAATTCACCCTCAAAACACTGAGTTGCTCAAAACTACGACAAAATTGAGTCGTGCAAATTTAAGAGAAGCACAGACGCGTTACATGCGAGGATGCCTCATTCACCCGTTCTGAAATGTTCGGCTGCATGGAGGCAGCGTGTTGGTGTAGCTTGGTTCCCCTGTTGCTTCGCTGTCCTCATGGCAACAGTATCCTTGCTGTAGACGTGCCTGTGCTCGGTGCATGCTGGGGGATTATATGGACTTGCTCGTGGCCTCCATCCAGCACGCTGCACTGGATGGCAGGAGGCAGGCGCAGGTCAGCCAAATATAGAGATTTAGGAGTAACACCAGATGGGATTGAATTGAAGGAGCGACACTTCGAAATAAAGGGATCGTTTGCATCTCTTTGGTCGGCCGTTGCTCAGTTTGAGCTGAATGGATGTTTGATTCAGACCAACTAACATTAAGTGTGCATACATTTGCTTCAAATTTGCTTCAGAAATCCCAGGCCATCAGTGAATGAAGGGCAGAGTTACAACAATTTGTCCAAATGCTTCTACATTATTCATGTCTTTCATGTCCACGTGGCTTTGCGTTATAGACCTGGTGGTGCAGGCTCATAGCTCTGTGGGGTCAGTGACTTGGTTTTGCCATGGGTCATTATTATTAAGTATCGGATAACTGAACCACTGACTGAACCATCTACAATCTATTCCATGTCTCCATATGACTTCAGTAACTCAGCATCATGAGTCTATAACTGGTATCCCTTTGTGCATTTATAGTTATAGTTATATCAGGTGCGTGTAAGGGGGATTGCCTTCTTCACCTCCGGGTTGCGGGCTTACTTTGTGTTTTGCACCAGTGCTGAGTCAGGAAATCACCATCTGGTCCCTTGGATCCCGTGTTCGTCAGCACTTCTGTGTCCAAGAAAGGGAAGAGATAAGCGACAAATGGCAGCTACAGCCTCAAACAAATCAAGTCAATTTGTGATGACGTCTTCTCACCTTTAATAATCATATTGTTTCGCCGTTGTTTGCGGTCAATGCTGGGATGTTTCTGTGTAAATTCCTGTGGATACCTACTTGTACTTGATGTGCAGCACAAACAGTCCTATACTGTATGTAAACGGAGCAACCCAAATATTTGCAATATTTAGAATATCTAAAATATATCACCTTTAGATGAAGATGAAATACTCGGAATGTGTGTATTTTACTGAATGAAAAGATAGAAACTGTGACACTTTTATACGGAAACACATTTGCTTGAAAGATAACTGATGATCATAGTGATCCCATACTATCCTATCCTTCTTAAGAGTGTCTAATCATCAATCTCTTCTCTATTGACATGATTTCATAATAAAAATGCTATTCATGTAAAACTGATAAAACTGATATCTGAAGAAGCTATGAACCATTTGACTTATTTCCTAACATTTTTAAATAGGGTTTTTACCCCCATGTTTTTGTCAATTTACTCCAAACAAATGCATTAATCTCAGGGGGAGGTGGGGGGCCTGATCTGGATGAGGAGCTGAATGTGGTGGACTCATATTATGCTTGGACAGGACGCACAGTATTACTGGTGACAAACAGGGCAGAAACAAGCAACAACAACTAATGCGTGACAGAAATGATGCTGATTCAGGAGCATCTATGATTTATTGTGTATTCTGTTTATAATAGTGCTTAGCTTCTGTCTTGGTCAGCATATTAGTAGATGAAGACACATTTTGTCCAGGCTTGTTTAACCTTGGCAGTGGTATGAGCACTAATGAGCGTCCTCCTAGTTCAGCTTCGTTTCTTCCACCCTGTACTTCTGGTCACTGCGCCTGGTTGTAGATTAGATTCACATGATGAGTCTCGTAGCAGATGCTCAGAAAAAACAGGGTGGAAAACAACTTTGTGTCAGGAAACTATGCTTCCGCTTTTAAGTGTCTGGCTCATAAAAAAGAAGCAGACTTTCTTCCCAGGACAAATTTAAGCCAGCAGAGTTTACAGCAGCAAGGTAAATGTCAACGCTTCTATTTTTCTTGGATTGTTTCAATGGCTGATATGAGTTACAGATTTGCTGAAACAGAGGCTCAGACAAGTAAACAATTTCTCCTTGATGAGGTGGAGAAATAAAGTCTAATGTTCTCTAATAGAAACACATGACAGCCTTCAATATTTTCATGTTTATTCAGCCACAAAGTCTAACCATTGTCAATTGGCTGATAAATAGAAAATAACGACGATGATGATAAAGTTTCAGTGTCGTATTGAGTTTTCAGACTTCCTTAAGCTTACACAAACATTCTGCACACACAGGGGTTGATTGATAAGTTCTGAGCCCTATTCTTATGCTCATCTGACTTGTCTTCTCAGACTTTCAGCTCCTCGTAAACATTTAGTTGGAACTTGTTTTGTCTCAGATGATGACATCGTAGCTGTGGATGCTTTTTTGGACAGCAAAGGAAATTAATTCAATCCCTGTCTCTGGTATGATCGAAGTGTGTTGAGGACGTTATGTTGAAAAATAACTGCATTCCTTTTGCCCTGGCGAGGCTCAGAACTTATCAATCAATCATTGTAAATAACTGTAAAGTGTTTTAATGTGCATATGTGAAGAAATTACAGTTTACCTTAGCCACATATGATTTTTGTGATAAATATAAGACTCGTACCTGCTCATATAAGGTGTCTGGTCTCGTTTTTGTCTTGGCAGAATGCGAATCTTGAGTGTCGCGTTGCTCTCAACCTTTCTGGTTCTTGGTCAGTCTTCATCTGCCTTAGATGAAGAGTGGGAAGAGTGGAAAATGAAGTACCACAAGGTTTACAATAATCAGGTACCATAGCAGAGATGTAATTCTGTCTCTTTGTGTCACACACGCACACACAGTAAACTATCCTATCATGCAACCATCGTATGTTTGTTACAGACTGAGGTGGTCTACAGGCGAGTTGTGTGGGAGATGAACATGAAACGGGTGCTGAGACACAACCAGAAGGCCTCAGGAGGACAGCACAGCTTCACTTTGGGAATTAACGAGCTGTCAGATATGGTACCTTCCTGCTCCACTGCAACACTACGTGATTTTACTCCTCTGTACAGAAAACGGGGCATTTTTCGAGATATAGGAACGAAAATAGAAAATGTCCATCACAATGACATGTAGACTAAACAATGATGAACAAACCTTAATCCTTCTCTAACATTAATGTACATTTTAGATATGTACGTAGTTTTCTTATTCTCATTGTATCTGGACTGAGATTATAAAAGTAAATCTAGGAAAATATTAGCCTATATTAGCATGACAGATACTGTCCAAAAGCTATTCAAAAATATATATATGTACAAGTCTCATTTTAATGCTTATTTTTCCAACTCCATTTGATTAATCAACCAGCAGGGTTTTAATGAGAATGCCTGTATCTTTGAAATTAATTAATCTGTAGGATACAAGACAAAAAAAAAAATCATTCGATATTGATTTAAAATAATTTGCTGTCAAACACAAGCTCTCCTATAAATCAGACCATAACCTCCAAATCGCTCATCAAGTCTGAAGCACATGTAGGACCTCTGGTGGATAAAAACTGCATGACAAACATTTTTTCCCTCACTCCATCGAGCATTTTATAATCAATTATGATTATGATAATAAATATTTTATGATAAAGTGAAGAATGTAGAAACAATAGTTTAACACACCAAAATGTGACCATTGTGATTTTTAGACATTTGCAAATATAATGTATGTGCAACGGGTCTGAGAAGAGTGCTGCAGTGCACAACTCATCACTGACCTTTGACGCTGATATTTTTGTCCTGCAATCATCTTTTCTGTTAAGACAGCAGAGGAGGTCAATGAGAAGATGAAGGGCTTAAAGATGGAGGAGCCCATTCATTTTCAAAACTGGACCTTTAAGCAAATGAGCAGGTTAGAAATACCTCAGAGTGTGAACTGGACCCAGAGAGGCCTGGTCAGTCCGGTCCGAAATCAGGTAAGAATGCTGACAGATCAGCTGTTTGAAAGAGGAAAACATGACTAAGGACTAACGGATTTCTCGTTTTCACTTTTCATTCACGCAAATAAAAAGGGCTTGTGTGGGTCGTGCTGGGCATTCGGCGCTGTGGGGGTCCTTGAGGGCCAGATGAAGAGACGAACAGGTGTCCTCGTTCCTTTGAGCCCCCAGAACCTGATGGACTGCAGCGGAAAGGAAGGCAACTACGGCTGCAATGGAGGCTCCATGGACAAAGCCTTCAGATACATCATCAAAAACGGAGGCATCGACTCAGAGAGCTTCTACCCATACGAACACAAGGTCATCCTCGGCACGCAATGAGGAAGATGTTTCAGGAGCACATATACCAGACAGATCTACTGTAAAAGAAAGAAGAATGGGTCCAACTAAATGACTAAATTAAGCCATTTTGTTGACACTGATCACAAAATACTGCTACTGTTAGACTGCAACACCAAAATATAACAATAAAAAGATATAATCAGAACTGGGGGGTTTTATTTTCATTATCTGAACATTGTATCTAAAATTAGACTATGTATAACCAAAAGTGAACAAAATCGCAGTTGAATATCTGTTAGAAAACCAACACACTGTGTCCTCTCTTTCTTTCATGCACAATATGAAGCCTATGGGGATGAAATATTGAACTGTAACTTTAATTTCTCTTTGCAGGATGGGAAATGTCGGTACTCCGCCAAAGGAAAAGCTGGCTTCTGCTCTGGTTTCAAGTTTCTTCCACATGGAGATGAAAAAGCTCTGCAGGCTGCAGTCGCCACAGTGGGACCCGTGGCTACATCTCTCAATGCCGGGCTGCCATCTTTCCATCTGTACAAAAGAGGTCTGGGTTATCTTATCTTATCTTATCTTATCTTATCTTATCTTATCTTATCTTATCTTATCTTACTACTATGATCTTATTATCTAATCTTATTATGTTTCCTTATTATTTTTATTTTTATTTTACTACTATAATTGGAGAGGAAGGAGGGTCAGGGGAGGCTGGGGTTGGGAGTGAATTTGCTAATGTTAACGCTACTTCAAGCGGGAGGAAGGAGGGTCAGGGGAGGCTGGGGATAGGGGTGATGGGTGATGGGGTCGGCAAGAAAAGGTAGAAACGGCCAAAGGGCACACTGACAGACAGCACCGCTGATCGAACTCTCAAGGACGGCACCAAGATGATGGTGGTGCAGATGATGGACAGGGCACTAGAGAAAAAGCTCCCGAAGGGCCCGAAGGACGCTTTGCTCTAGTTTACAATACAAGAGGGGAACAGTTATGGGTCACTCTGTTGATTTACTGGCAGCATTACAGTTGCTGAAATGGCTGAAAGTCTTTTACCAGGTTTAAGGTTTAAGAATAATGAGAGTCCTGAAGGTTCTCATATGACTTTATTTGGACAGGTAATTTAAGTGAAGGCACAATGTTTATTATCTGACAGAGCAAAAGTTTTCAGAAGTGATGAATATAAATGAGATCAGGAGAGATTTCCAGTATAAACTCATATTTTCCAATGCATTTGCGGTAAATTTGTAAAAGATTTCCAAACCAGTGTAATATTCTTCTTCTTCTATCTGTTAGGTTTGTACGACGTACCAAACTGCAACCCCACGACGCTGCAACACGCCGTGCTGATCGTTGGCTACGGCACAGACAGAGGAGAGGACTTCTGGCTTGTGAAAAACAGGTGATTTATTCATTGTTATTTATTTACACTATCAACATCTAATTTTTAGGAATCTGAGGATAATAATTCAAATTTCTAATGATCATAATAATTATTGTAATTAATAAAGTTGTGTAAAATGTTTCACTGTATATATGAGAATATTTCATACTAGCATTTTTTGTGCACCTAGTTGGGGAACGTCGTGGGGAGAACAAGGATTCATTCGGATCGCCAGGAACAAGAACAATCTGTGTGGAATCGCCAGCTTTCCACTTTACCCGACACTGTGAAAACAAATCATCTATCAGCAGAGTTTTGCTTTTTTAGTCAAACACAAACCTGAAAGTGGCGTTAAGTTTGAAGTTCCTTATTTAATCTTTATTGTTGCGTGTGGCTCTTTAGGCCTTTCTAAATTATGCTTTTTGTTTCTTTAGATTATCTACATTCTCCTTTTTTTACTTTAAAAAGTTAATTTTTCATTCAGTATCTGCCTGTAGTACCTTTAACAATGTTTGTTAATATTCTTTAATATATCATTAAAATATATCATAGATTTATAGAGTTTTAAATATTTTGCTATATAAATATCTAAATGATGTCTTTATTCTGAGTGGTAACTTCAGTCAAACTGCAAAGGCCAGTGAACAAGCGTATCATCACTAATCAAATCTTTTATCCTCTGTATTTTGTTTTGATTTTGTGAAGTTTAAAAAGGGCAAATAAACATATTCAGCACATCATTATTAGTTTTAATGTCTTTTTCCGCATCATTTTGCCACACACTTCACTGTTTTCTCTACCAGTGACAGCTGTCACTTAACGGCAGCCGTTAGTGTGTGAGTGCTGTCGCTGCTGATTTGATGATTTTCAGGTGTGCAGTGAACAGTAGAGTGAATAAAGACTCCTGGATGAAGAGTAGACAGACAGAAGGGATTTTTTTTCTTTATTCTCCTCAGCCTGTTCTCTGTTCAGGTAGGTTGCAGCAGCTGTGTGATGTTAAAGTGCTTGAGCTCTGGTTTCTGTGGGTTATGTAGAAATTGTAACTTGTAGTTTGGTAACAGTGACTTAGTTTGCTTAACTTTCAGGCTTTAAAAGACACAGCTCACTCAGCCAAAGCTTTTATAAAATCACAAACTGGGCCAAATGTCTCCCGTAATTGAAATGCAAATTATTCAACACTGTGGATGTATTTCATCTGCAAGGGTGATTAAACATAATGCATGGAGTCACTTGTGTTCATAAACCTTTTCACCTATGTGGGTGAGTTTATTTCAGAAAGCCTATTTTGATGTTGTGAGCTGTGTTTCAAGCAAAAAAACTGGGTGACATTTTGTTCAGAACACTCACGAAACTCTGTCGTTCCACTAATCCAGACATGGCGAGTAGCCTGCTTTTTGCACTCTTGTGTGGCATTGCAGCCGCCGTGACCACCCCAACACTGGACCGACACTGGGAACTGTGGAAGAAGATGCATAATAAAGTGTATTCTCATCAGGTACAACAAGGACAACATCCCTAATCCTTTCAAACAAATTAACAATGGAGTTTGTTTTTACAAGCAGTCAAAATTGTATGGAAGTAAATGAAATCCAGTTTTAAGATTAAATTACACTCAAGTTTTTGCTCCCTCATGTTACCTGATGGAATGTTTTAGTATTAGGATTTAAAATCCTCATGCATGTATGACATTGGGTTAATGCTCTTTCCAGGTTGAGGAGTCTGGTCGCAGGTGGATTTGGGAAGAACACCTGGAAATGATTAACGTCCATAACCTGGAAACCACCTTGGGCCTGCACACCTACGAACTAGCAATGAATCACCTGGGAGACTTGGTGAGCACGCTATAGTGGCGCATGTCACTTCCTTAACTCATAAGCATTTGCCTCATTTTGTGTGCTCTCCTGCAGACATCTGAAGAGATCACTGACCTGCTCATGGGAACCCGTGCGCCGACTGTGGTGGACAGAAATCCGACCAAAGTCCCCGAGGTCAACGTCTCTGTACCGGCCTCCGTGGACTGGAGGATGAAAGGCCTTGTAACCGAGGTCAAAATGCAGGTGAGGAACCAGGAAGTACACGCTACAAAAGTGCTGCGCATGATTTGCCTCAGCTAGTGGCCTCGTACTTGCATATCTTGTGATCATTGCTCAAAATGCTGTGCCTGTGATGTGTTCATCTTCTCGCACATGTTGTGCTGAGCTTTTATTGTCTAAATTTTAAGTGCTGCAATGTGGCGTTTGTACACAATTACTCAATAGTAATTTTGTACTCTACTACAAACTTCATGAATGGAATTTCAACGCAGCTCTGCTAAGCAACGTTTTGTGACTTGCAGGGTGCTTGTGGCTCTTGTTGGGCCTTCAGTGCCGCCGGAGCTCTGGAAGGGCAGCTCAAGAGGAAGACAGGTGTCCAGATGTCCTTGAGCACTCAGAACCTGGTGGACTGCTCCTCAAAATACGGCAACCACGGGTGCAACGGTGGCTTCATGTCTAATGCCTTCCAGTATGTCATGAATAACGGCATTGCCTCTGAGGCAGCCTACCCATACGTAGGAAAGGTGAGTTCTTGTTTCTGTTAAACATTCAGGGCAAAAATGCTTCTGGCAAGGTTCAGTGATTCTGGGGCCTTTATTCATTTGCTTCTTCTTACTCCTCAGTCTGGTGACTGCAAGTATAAGCCAGAGATTCGGGCTGCCAACTGTTCTGGATACACCTTCTTACCAGAGGGGGATGAGGTCGCACTGCAGAGAGCTGTGGCCGCCATCGGTCCCATCTCCGTTGCGATTGACGCTTCCCGGCCCAAATTTATCTTCTACCGCCATGGTGAGTGGTTTATAAGTGGAACAAACTTGAGGAAGTGGGGGTTTTGTACCTTGGGTTAAGTTCTGCTCTTGTACGCTGAAAAGAGGAAATGTTTCACAGGTGTGTACAGGGACGGCACGTGCACCCTGAGCACAAACCACGGCGTGCTGGTTGTGGGCTACGGCACTGAGGAAGGACAAGATTACTGGCTCATCAAAAACAGGTTTGTGCTGTAGCTGAATGTTGGTTACTGCTCTTTGTAAATATGTTTAACTTTTTATTTCTTAAATAATCTCGACTGTAGTTGGAGTGTAAAATACGGCGACCAAGGCTACATCAAGATGGCTCGGAACAAACGGAACCAGTGCGGCGTCGCCCTCTATGCTTGTTACCCCATCATGTGACCGCACAGACCTGGATGCACGGAGTCAAATGTGACTCATTAAAGGCATGAATATAGAGTTTCTAAAGCTGTGCTGACAAAGCTGAAATAAACAACTTTACCATTTGACTTGTGCCTCTTGACTGTCCTGGATTTCACAAAGGTTTACATTAGCGAGTGTCAGTGTCCAGGTTGTGACGTGTTTCTTAGCCAGTGAATGCTTGGCTGACTCGGGTCACGCAAGTATAGAGAAAGTATGGGTGGTGCATAAAGATGACTGATTAACTGATAATTTAAACCAAGTTACAAAAGCTTAATTGCTCACTTGAATTAGTCAACCTTAAATACATCAGACAATTAACAAGTTTCAGCTTTATTTACTGAATTTGAATGGGCACTAAAGTTAAGCACTATTAAATAACGGGGTTAAAATTTTAACATTTCTACTTGCCAGTTACCACCTCGAGCAGCATGATTTGTGGTGTTATGGAGGGGCTGCAGGGTTTCAGACAAAACTTTCTCCATCTGAATTTTGGGTGAGGGGTGTGTGTGTTTGGACTGCACCTGCGACCACTTTGACCTCCATGATTTGCCCTGGAAGATTTCTTTAGCCTGCTGAAGTTCCCTTGAGCAAGCAAAGACACTAAATCCCAACAAGTACAGGTCAGATCAAAGCAACAGTAGCTGGTAGTGATCAGTGGAGAGCTTTGACATTTCTTTATGATGCAAAGTTAAAAACAAAACTTGTCTCTGCCATAACAGTTTTATTTCCATTGTGATTTTCTTCATCAACTGGATAGATAACGGGCACAAAAGTGCAAATTCCAGCATAATCAACAATTTTGACACAAAATAAATACAGCACCTTTTCAGCATCACTAAAATAATCTCAATATCCAGAAGTAATAAATACTGAATTTACCAAGATCTTTAGTCTTCATTTACAAAACAGACAACACACAATAGATTTGTCATATTGAACACTTTTTAAATTGTTTTCCTTGATCTTTTGTTCCACAAATTCCATACTTGCACATACAAACATCTACAAGTTTCTACACACGGTACACTGATTTTTGAATTGAACTCACATTAAGAGTAGAGTTTTCTCATTTTAATGTACAGGTAGAGTCAAATGAAGGGAAACACAAACGTCCTTCAGTCCATCTACAGTTAAGGATTCTCGCCGTTCTTCGCAAGTGAAGGGTTTGATTTTTTGTTTTTTTTGGCATGGCTCGGTCCAGTCATCCCTGAGGGGAGCGGGAACAGCATCTGACAGATTAATCCCAGAATGCAGTTGGTCTCTTCATGAAGACGCGGTGGTTTTGAAAAGGCGGATGTCAAGTTGTTTTCTTTGATCGCTTTGCTTCATTCGGGATGAATAGACGGAAACCATGCCATTAAAAAGTTGCCCATCCTAGTATCGACCCCACCCCCGCCCCTTCATCACGTGACGTCTCTAGGCCGGCGTTGGCTTTATTTTGATCGTGTCCCATATCACCCTCGGATCAAGCGTCATCACTGCAGACAAAGCTAAAACTCAAACCATTGACCCATTTGATAGCTTTATATATATAGAATGAAAATCTACACACAGAAACATTAAATAGTCAACTTTTACATTTTGGACAGGAGCTTCAATTGACCCTAAATAAACTCAAAATACACATGTGGTCAAATATAAACACTAAAAG